>KZ807421.1:170299-185208 GCA_000696205.2 Oncopeltus fasciatus
ATTTACTATTATTTATTTTTTATTAACTTTTTTTTTAGAAAAAAAAGTTTAATGTCAATGAATATTTGAAAATTTTAAACTCACTAATTTCAGGGGGTGTGAACACCCATAAGGAAGATAATTCCTTATACATTGCTTTTTGGAGAAATGAATAACTGGCCGGGAAGAAACAATTAAACTTATGTGAGACATTACTAACTTTATATGGTATATGCTTACAGTCTTAATAGAAGTTTACTTTCTTCTTCTGAAGGAAATAATTGGCAAACGTGAAAAAAAAAAAAAAAAATGTTCTTGATTTGCATAGTTTCTATTCAAATCCCAACTTTGGAATGAAGAGCTTTAATCGAGATCTTCTAGTATTATATGATCGCAGATATTATTTTAAAGAAAACATAAGATATGATAATATATATAGTAAAAGTCTAAGTTTTACACTTACTAAATTACACCGATAATGATTTATAATTAAAAAAAAAAAAATTATTAATAATAACATGCTTACTTCATGGAGCTATTATCTATCATCACCTATAGCTTTAAACATTTTTATACTGTCTGATTGCAAATATTTGATCAGTCCTATCTCTATGATCGTGAAACCCATGCTGGTACTCCTGCAGAATTTCCTCAGAATATATTGTCAGCATTCCTAAACTAATAGCTTTTATAGGACGCCCATGAGAGTTGTACCCTGGTAGTTGGCTTATTTTGCTCATTGCCTTCCTTAAAAATATGATAGATATGTCCATATTCCAACTACTTGGAATTTTTTTGTTATTGTAAAATTACATATAAAATCATCTATAAGCTCTTACATTTTTTATTATTTATTTAACCTTTATTTACTTATTACATTCTGTTAAAAAAAAAAAACATTTTGTAATTTGATTACAATGAATAGTAAAAATGACATTCAATGACAAACACATGAGGAGAGGTGACCAATGACACCACACTCAAATTACCATATTTACAGACTATGTCCCCAGGAGGTCACGGGGCCATCAGGAGGGGTTGTAGTTGGAAGACAAAGTCTGTGCTAGTGGATTAGAATGGAATGGCAGTTTGCTTTGGAAAAGGCTGAAGCGGGAAGAAATGAGATCCTGAACAAAAGGGATATTAAAATCTTGGTGACTTACCTTTTTTAATATCCCTTTTGTTCAGGGAAGGGAGGAATTGAATAAGTAATCCCCCAATAGGGGGCATTTGTGTATTTTCTGAGGGATTTGGATTGAAAGGACTGGTTCATTGGATGTTGGAAGGGTTAGCGGAACCCCATATTTCTACACCGAATGCCTAGATTGGTCATAGTAATGACTTGTAGAGCGTCAGTTTGTTTTCTATTGTAAGATAGGAATTTCTATTCATGAGTCTGTATAGGAGTCCTTGTCGTTGATTGAGTTCTTGTCTTTTAATTTTAATATGCTCACCCCATGTGAGTTGTGAGTCAAGATAACGAATATAATTTGAGAGTGGCAAAGGAATAATGTTAAATTTCACAATTTTAGGAAAGTTTTTCTTTTGTAATTGAAAATTAACTTGAACGCATTTTGCTTCATTAATTTTTATTCTCCATTGCCACACCATTTCTGAATATTGTCAAGATGACTTTGTAGGTTTTTAGAAGCAGTTTTAGGATCGGGGTGGGAAGATAGGATAGCCTTGTCATCAGCAAATAGAGCTAAGAGGGTACTTGGATGGGTATGGATGTCAGCAGTGAACAGGATAAATAGGATAGGTCCAAGCACACTCCCGCTTTCACTTGGTAGAATTCGGAGTAATCTAATCCTTGCCGAACCCTACAGTAGAATACTTACCTCGGAAGCCAATCAGATTATTTGGGAGGATATTGAAGGGTTCAATGGAATGATCATTCGTTTTAGCAGAATTTTTTTGAAAACCTTAGAAAGTGAAGGAAGAAAACTTATAGGATGGTAGGATGAAGGGTTATGTGGTGGTTTCCCAGGTTTGGGAAATAATATTATGTCGGAATATTTACAGAGGAGTGGGAAGTGTGTAGTTAGGTGTATACAATTATAGATGTAGAAAAGGAATATAATTGCCTTCTTAGAAAGATTATGGAGAATTTGACCAGAGATTAAATCATATCTTGGTGATTTGCACTTAAGCAGATAAGAGATTATGTACTCGACCTCGGAAGGTGTTACTGCCTTGAGTGGCAGGACATAGGTAATGTCATGTCCAGAGACTCCAGTCTCCATGACATAGGACAGGTCTAAAGGGTAACTGTTTGCTTGAGGTTGTTGTGCTGGGCAAACATTTTGGCCTTGCCTTTAAGGCCGAATTTAAGCCTTTAGCATAAAGAAGCCAAGGAAACATCTCCTCAGCATGGCTCTAAAGGATTCTGCGAGTAGCAATCAAGAGGGATTTCCCTCCTGCAGAGAGAGAAGACAGATGGGCATTAAAAGCCTCATTTTGTAAAGCACCTGATTTTTGCTTTATGAGCCTGGAAAGACGATTAAAGTATTTCCGGTCTGTGGGGCGTCTATATTTATGGAAAAATACTCTTAAGCGGTGTTTCGCTATGATGAGCTTTTTAAGCGGGAGTGGCTTTGGGGACTCAGAAGAGTATTTAAATTTTATATCTTTATTTAATATTATTATTTAACTAATAATAATTAGTATTTAAATTTAGACTTAAATTTTGGGTAAAATATATTTATTAGCTCACCAACTAACTTATTACTTATGCTTTTATATATTATTGAGACTGAAGTTGGTCCCCTTTTTTACCTATTAAAAATTATTAGTCTCAAGAGCAGGAGAATAAATAAACTAGCATAATATCTGAAGCAGACCAGGATGGCTTCGATAAAAGAAAATTTTGAACACTGTGTGGATTTTATTTAATGAGAGAGAGAGAGAGAGAGAGAGAGAGAGAGAGAGAGAGAGAGAGAGAGGGAGGGAGAGGGAGAGATCCTTAATATATTTTTGAAAAATTTTCGAGAGTATAAATAATAATAGACATTCTCACCTGGACCATGTGGTGGGAGGCCAGTATTGATATATTATTTCAGCAAGCATAGATTTGACCAGAACACTCTCTTCTCTTTTCGAGACAAGACAGCAGTATATTCCCCCACCTGCGGAAAGGCAGTTCCTTGCCCAGAAAATTAATTTCTTTGATCTCTCTCACCCCAATACTTTAGCAGAGAATATTCCATTCTAATTATAGTCTATTCTGAAATTATTAATACAAAAAAAAAATTGTCTAATTCAAAAGATAGTTCCCATGAATAAAAATAAATGCCTATAAGAACATTGATCTAAATGTGAAATCTAATCAGCACGGTATACCTGAGTTTGTAAGACTATCAACAAGCCAAACATACACAATTTAATTTATAATATAAGCTCATTTAATTGATAACTATTACCAAATACTCTTGAAAATTGTTTGTAAAATTTATAAAAGATTTCCGGATGAAATGTATGGATAGCTCAGTGAGTGTAATAAACCAATTACATATACATACTAGTAGATACTAGGACAAGGTAATTAGATCTCTCTATGTGAGTGTATATTGTTTATTATATAGAAGTATTCAATGAATGTTCTATCAAGGTTATGCAAGAAGGAACGGGACCAGACCTACCATGCTTTTCCAGAACAATATAATAGGATGGAGAGCTAACCTTGCTTACTTCAATGAGGTGGGGGGTATATAGTCAACCCGCCTGGCCCAGTGGAGGGAATATTTTTGACAATAATTTTATAGAAGGTAATATTGAAAATTATAATTTAGAAAAAATAATTGTTCAGGATGTAATATACATATATAATTTATTTATTTATTTTTGATACAATATACATTATTATGACTAGACATAAAATAACAAATTACTGCGATGGGTAGTTAAAGCACCTAGGCACTGAAATAATTTACAAGAATTGACAAAATATAACTAAACGGAATACATATGATAAACACAGCCATTTAAATAAGTTCATGATAGATCTGAGTAAGACAGAAAGAAACTTGAAACATTTATAATAGATATTAATTTAAACAAATGAGGAGTAATAGAAGAAGTAAATTATAAGACTGAAAATTAAAATAATACTTAATTGTATACATTTAAGAAATTTAAAAACTCATAAACATATACAAAAATTGAGCCAAATTATTACATCAACTCCAACAACCTAGTACATTTATATGGACAATAGTAAAAGTGGTAGCAAATGAAACACATCACACCTTATTCAGGATGTGTAGTCATGTTACTCTAGTCATCTTGATTTCTCGGCTTTTGTTTTTCCATGAGATTTCTCTGCCTACCCAGAAAATAATGGTACTCAATTAGAGCTGGGTATTTCCTAAAACACTTGAGGAATTAACACACCTTACAGATTAAGAACATAAGAAAAAGTGTGATCAGCAATATCTATGAAGTACAATAAATAAAACGTAACTAGTGATAAAAACTAAATATATCTCATTTTCCAAAGGAATATCTGTATTTAAGTATTACAAAATTTAAACATTTATTAATACGTAAACAAAAAATAATATTTAATCCAGTCATATGATTGACCAATTTGCTTCACAAAGAGCCAATTACAAAAATGCAAAAACATAAATAATAATGAATATATCTGTTTTAGAAATCAAACATTTTGGTGATAGAATGAAATTTAAAAATGTATTACAGCCACATATACTAAATTAAGCCAACAGGTGAATCAATGAGGAGGAAGTATAATTATTTTTTAGAAGGATCAGCTATATACATATATATATATATACATAATACTCAGTAAACAACTAAGTATTATATATACAGCAGATTTTATAATATTAAGGAACTCAAAATTTGATTTTCTTAACTATCTAAATGAAGACAAAATTTTATTTTTATTCAGTTCTACCTATTGCTCCCAATCATGTATAATAAATATACATGATTAGGAGCAATAGATAGAACTGAACCGAGATATGTGCTTAATTATGCTAACTAAAGAGATTAATGATTGTGGGTCATCCGATTTCTAAAAGATGGCCGATTAGGGACAGTTGTTCAAAGGATCCAATCCCAGTATGCAACTGGTCATTACAGTTATACAGACATTCCAGCAGAGTTTTTGTCTCAGGCAAACATTTCCCCCATATTTTTCACTGTTATTTTCTATTTATTTATAGATTCAGCGAATTTAGATCAGGAAGAATACGAGAAATATTCTCTTATACCTAACTGGGTATCCTCAGAAATGTTTCATCAAATTTTTTTTTTTTTCATATTCCTACTTTTCATATATGTTGTTGCATTGAAATAATGCAAGTGATTGAATTGGGTGGAATTTGTCATGAAAGCTTCCTTAACTGGCTTTCATTTAATCAGTGAATAGACTTCAACCACTAGAAATTTTATATGAAATGCTTCAAATAAAATAACAGACTAATAAAAGTTATTAAATTAAATTCTCACTTATTAATTAAATAAAAAGTAGATTAAACCTTATTTTTTATTTGTTTAATAACCGGTAACTTTCCTCCTCATGGTTCTTGATAAATAATTCATAACTCACACTTAATACCAGGTATGCAAGTTTAAAATGTCATTTATTTCTTAAAATATATACACAGTAATTTAAAAAAAAAGTATAATATATTTTATTCAAAGTACTGGCCCTCGCTTTCTACACATTTTGTCCATCTCTCGGGCAATATATGGATACCATTCCAAAAGAATGCTTCATCTTTATTTAAAATCCATTCATCGAGCCATTTTCGTACGTTTTCGAAATTGTTGAAGTGCTGCTCCGCCAATGAGTCCCATCGATGAGAAGAGGTGATAATCAGAAGGCGCCAGGTCAGGTGAATACGGCGGGTGGGGTACGAGTTCCCAACCAAGCGAAGAAATCGTTTCCTTAGTCAATCTGGCTGAATGTGCAGGAGCGTTATCATGCTGAAGAATGACTTTGGCGTGCCTGTGAGCCCATTCTGGGCGTTTTTCGATCAATGCGTGACTCAAATTGATCATTTGTTGTCGGTAGCGCTCGGTATTGACTGTTTCGCCGGGCTTGAGAAGCTCGTAGTCGATTTGGTCGATTTTCTCGTTTTTGATCAGTAACATCAAAATCACCACGTTTGAAACGTTGAAACCAACGTTCACATGTCTTGACGGTTGGAGCAAGATCGCCATAAGTCTCAACAAAAATTCGATGACATTCAGATGCCTTTTTCTTTTGATTAAATAAGAAAATCATGACATGCCGCAAATGCTCTTTATTTGGCTTAAAATTAGACATTTTTAACACCAAAGAAAGGTATGATACGTCCACGTAAACGACTTAAAAACAACTGACTTTTGTAAACAAATGACTAACAAACAAAATAGCGTTTAGAGATAAGCAAATTCTTCAATAGGCTAAGAGCGCATTCTATTGGAATTAAAACGACATTTTAAACTTGCATACCTGGTAGAATACATGGTTGCATGATTTGTAACAACTATAAAATTTTTTTTTGGAGTAAGGTTAGTCCTCATACAAAAATCACTAGATGAGAGGAGTACGATAGAATAGTAACATGGCTCATAGATGTGATAAAGAGACCTAATTCACTTTGTCTCGTTTTATAAGCTCTAAGGACATTAAAGCTTGACTTAGTAATTAAACTCTACGACACTCAAATGTTTTACACTTTTTCTTTTTTGCTAAATCACCAATGATGAGGTGTGTAAAACCAACTAACATGAATTAAATGGCGCCATAACCATAAAATATTAAACACTTAAGATCACAAATATAGATATATCTTATTCTACTACACTTGATCAAAATTTTACGAAAATATTATGAAATACTACATATAATTCCAAATCTTTAAATATATACTTTTATAAGTAATATATGAATATTATCTTTTATTAACAACAGATATAAAAAAACAAAAAACAACTAAGTATTGTTTTAAAACCTGTTTCTGAATGATTTCTGCTCACAACAGATATAAACTTCAGTCTCTTCCAATTGCGTCCTTGCCTTTTTACTAATAACAATATAAATTAGATATAATAAATAAATTAGCTGGAAGTAGCTGAAAGAAATATGGTTCAAATTGGTTCAATGGTTCATATTTACCGTTGACCTAGTGATTACCAAAAAGTTTTAGATAAAAAAGAAATATTATTAGCTTTCTAATTTTTCAAATGAAAATTTTAAGGAAATTAGTTTCTACTTTCTAAACATATAATTAAAGGTTTTTGAATTGTTTTAATTCAGGATAACAACTATCATATAGTTTTGTACCATTTCATTATATTTTCAAATCAAAATTAAACAAATTAAACTCTCAGAATAAACCAAGTCAGATACTAATGTTTATACATATATTATACACTATCTTTACATACACACACACATATACATATACATATATATATAAAAGTAGTGTATAATAAATTACCAAGAAAATATTTAGAAACCAGGAATAAATTGGGAAAAAAATGGAAGACAACAGACAGCCTTAGAGCTAGCTTACATTTTTATATCTACAATCTGAAAATGGGACTTGAAAACTAAGCTTCCTCACACAGCTCTAGGCACTTGAAAGTTAATTTAAAAAAATAATCAATGCTAAAATGAAAATCACAACCTTTAACATTAAAACTTCTGATATTTCCAAAGTAAAATATCAAAAGACAATGTGTACTAAGATTAAGTGTTGGTGTAATAATAAATATTTGCCACTGACAAGATTTTAAAAGAAAAGAATATAAATGCCACAAGGGAGATTGTTACAACTAAAGGTAGTGGTTCTCTGTAACATTAGATCATAGAGGGCAATAGACCAATTGATATTAGTTAAAAAACAGGGTCACTTGCCAAGAATCACATTTCACTCTGGAGGAACTAATTTTTAAAAACTGAACAAAGTCTATTATATCTGTAAACCCTCTTTACAGAATGGGATCTATAGAAACATGAAACATAACTATTTAAACCACCTCCATTAATATAATTTTTATAGCTACAATAATTCATTTTTATAAACACATTCTTTATCTTCATTTAGTGATAAACTTTCCTAAAAAAATAAATAAATAAAGCATACAAATAAAACTACCTTACACATTAAGATGATATTTTGCAACGTGAAAAAATGAAGAAAATATTATTCTCATGAAACTCTGGAAATCAAATAACACTGGGTTACAATTGATACAATAAATATTTTCTAGAAGTACTACAAAATTCCTTTTTTTACAAAAAGAAATATTTCAATAACAATGAAGCTACAACACTAAGAATATTTCCACACTGAATGCTTAAAATTACAAATATTAATTTTTATAAATACAATATAATGTTTTCACCTGTAGGCCATAAATATTAATTTACTTAAAAAAACTTACTAAGAAAGCAAATTTATTTACAAATATATAATGAAAACGTAATTTAATATTCAACTAAAACTACTATTTTTAAGTAATGTTATATGTTAATAATATATACTTTAAATAAATAAAAAATGTTATGGGAATCATGTTTTGAGAATTTTAGGTATCCTCTATAAAAATGAGATTTTCATTGTTTGAGATCAAAAACTAAAAGCCTTAAAAATTAATCCATAACAAACGATATTAAACTCATACAGTGAAGCTGAAATACATAATTTAACACATAATAATTAGAGTAATGGTAATGCAGCATAAGAAATTTTAATAATTTAATATTCGGAGAATTCATCATGAATCTATGCTCATATAATTTATTATCTACTAATAGTATTAAAATGCTTTTCAAACTTCTTTGGACCCTTCATTTCACAAAAGCAGCAACAGTTCACAATACAAGCCAAGTAACAACTCCCAAGTTAATTCAAATATGTTACAGGCTTTTTGTTTAACATTTTTAAATGTTGTTTAACATTTAATTTAAGTAAGTTAAGCGTAACAAGAATATAGAGAGTTGGTTATTTAATGGTCATTTTTTTCTAAATAATATTTTTTACCTGAAAGCTCTCACTAGGTTTCTACTTTTATACATAATAATCTCATTTCAGTTGTTGAGAATCAAAGTTGAGGATACCTAAGCTCAGATGATAAAACTAAAAAAAAAAAAANCAACTTCCTATTTTACAGCAATATGAAAATATATATATATATAAATAAGTATTGATACTTATTTAAACGCTTATAAGCCAATCAGTACAGGTAAAACAGTAGGGTCTCTTAGGATAAAATATTGCTCTCTGAATGCAAACAACTCTCACTATCACCTCGCCATAAAGGTATAATAAAAACTATGCATGGGAATGAAGTTTTCCTCACAAGATTGGTAATTTATAAAGATGTTTTTACCTCAGAAAGTTGTAGACTGTTTATATATTTTAAAAGTACTAATCTACTTAGTATTATTATTAATGCTATTGACATTAATTAACGTTACCAAGTTTTAGACACACTAATGGCTGCAGGCCATTCTTCAAATGTCTGAAAAGTTTACCTCAGTTAATAATGGCTGAGAAACAATTATTTTAAATATTACATTTTACAAAATTCCCAAAGCAACAGATTGAAACATTGTGTATAATGAACCTTCTTATGAAAAAGCTAATTGACAACATTAAAGAAAGAACTTTTTTGGCATAAATGAAAACAAATTTATTCTCTACTGTGTATTTTTGTTTAGGATGTTGTTTTTCTTGTCAAGACTATTATAACTTTTCTTTTGTTTGCCATTTTGGCAAAGAATACATTTTTATTTATCTAAATATATTTTTTGAGGCATTCATAAAAGCAATGAAATAATCTTCAAAAGATGCTTGAAATATTTTATATCATTAAAAGTTTACTTTATTTGTAATATTAGGTTAATAATTCAACACATAATGAGCATCTTGTCTTTTGGCCTAAAAAATAATTGTACACAAGTATGAATAAATATATTAAGAGCAATTCTAAGTTGGGAGAATAATTATTATTATGGGAGAATGATTTCATTGCATAATCAGGTCTTGGGCATTTATTGCATAAGCAATCTCCTAATTTTTTTTTCCTTCTCCGCCAGTCGATTGCTGAGGTCAGAGGCATCTATTTTTATTTATAATTAAAATAAGTATGAAATGTTTTTGAATGGAGCTTAAGATTAAAAAAAAAAAAAATCTTATGGTCTTATACATAGCTAGAATTTACAAATTCAACAAGAGATTAACACAACAATGTAATAAAAAGCACATTAAAGCCCTAAACTACTGATAATATTGAATAAATACTTTATCATTTAAAATATTTATATTTATAATTCACTAATATATTGTTATAAAAGCTTATAAATAAATAACATCAAGGAAGCATTTATGAAATTAAAGTAATATTTTTTTACTTATTGAAGAGTGCGTAGAAAGTAAAATAAATAAAGGAAGAGAAAAAAAAGGTTGGGATTAAATTATCCTCAAATTAAATTATTAAATTTAATTTGAGGATAATTTTACCTTGTTAGTTACAGGAAAATCTTTTCTAGTCATTAATTTGATTCTAATTACATGTATTAAGATTCAAATGGTTGGAATAAAAATTACCTTTTACTCCCCTAATCCTTAAATTAAACAAGTTATTGATATAGTATCAAATATTTTTCAATCATTATTTTAATGCATCATAAAACATACATACGAAAATGACATCAGTAAGAGCCAAGGAAAATATTTTTTACCAGATGACAAGTTTCACATGAACCCCAACTGCTCTTCAACTATGATCATAATTTATTATTAGGATATAATATAGGTAACTATAGAGTTTCAGATAAACTCCTCTTCTTATATTAAGTTTAATTATGCTAAATTAAATATTTTTCTTGCATTAACTCAAAAATTATTTTTATATTATTTTATTTATTCATTCTAGCTATATGGTAAATTTATTCTGTTTCATTCATATGATTTTTATTGCATAAGATTTTGAGGAGTCCATAGGCCATTGTATTAGTTGAGGTAATCCCCCATTAAAATTACTCTAATTTGCCCTTAAAAAATTTATTAAATGAAAACCACATTTGCACTAAATTTGATTTTAAAAGTGTCATTTTGATGAAACTTTTATAGTGAACCTTTTATCATTACAATAGTAAAAAAAATATTCCTTATAAAAATATAAGTAAAAAAAAAATTCCTTAATAATTCTTAGAGTGGAAATATAAAATTGTATTATACATGTTTATCTTCAATGTTAAAGTTACATTATGCTGTATAACTTCTAAAATATTTAATTTATCTCTAAATTTTGGATTATTGAGTTTCATTGAAGTAAACTAAATATTGTGGTCACTTTTACAGGAAAAAAAATTATTAATCTCATTGACACTGCAAACCTCCACTTATTTTTGCTACAAAGAAAAATTATTTTTGCTTTCAAAGAACCATAAAGTATAGCCTCTAGCCTTTAGCGTTGATAGACACAAAAAAAATTTAAATTTTTGGGACTACCATTTTTGATGTTTTATAGGCAGAACTGGAGAAATATCAAAAAGATTTCCAAGATATATGTTATGAGAACAATTTCCAAACCTTAATTTCTCTTATATTAATTTAATTAGTTAATTAACAGCTTTAACGATAAATAAACAGTCATCCAAATTTATAATTTATTTTATAACAGTAGAAACTTATTAACAGTTAACTATAAAATAAAAACAAAATTATCATCAATATTACCATGAATATTATCATGAATGCTTCCTCAATTTAATTTATATTATTATTTATCCCCAGCTAATGCACTATTTTTCTTTAAAAATATAAAAATACTGATGAATATAACAAAAATCTTATTGGTGAATTCAATTTAAATGAAAGATAATTAAAAAAGGCAATTATTGTAGGCCAGAAGAGTCACTCATAGCACCAGGAGTAATTAAAAGCTGAATTTAAGAAACATGCTAAACAACTATAACCTATGGAGAAAATTAAATAGTTGATCTAGAATGACATACAGGAGAGTTCAAAAGCTAAAAATATATGTATATTTATTCTAAACTAAGGAATAAATAAATATGTGTGTGTATATATATAAAACAAACTTAGATACAAAATCATTTTTAAAATCTAAAAGAAATATCACAAAAACTGAAAGAATATGGGTCATTTGTCAAATTCACACTTTATTAAAATTTTAATTAAGCTGAAAAAAATAATTGCATAAAAAGGCAATGAACAATAATTATAATGAAAAAAAGACTTTATTTTAAAATTTACCTTAAATGTAAATTTTCTTATAGAATTATTATTGTTCAAAATAAAAGTGCCATAAAAAATTTATATTTATTTTCCCTTCCAATGGAAAACATTTATAATTTCTTTCATCAGAAAAGTAATTCATAAATATATAAAGGATATACAAATACATATATTTTTAAAGAAAACTAAAAACTCCAATTACAAACAATTTTTTTAAAAATAATTAAGAACAGTATAAAACAAAATAACAAAAAAATAGCTTAAGAGAAAAATAGTTTCAGTCTACTTTAATCATTGAATACTTTCTTAACAATAAGATAAAACTAACTTGATTCAAATTGCTAAAATGAACTTTATTTGTATTGTATTAAAATTAACAAAAACAGTTTAGTGCTCTTGTTGAATTCAAGAACTTGGATAAAATATTTAAATGAAAAGTCTAAAGTAGCACCTATGCCAGTAAATTATACCTGAAACAAGAAGTAAATGAATCTAAGGTTGTCTACACTCTAACTGATTTAAATTAAAATTATAACTTAAAAGGAAAGTGAAGACCAGCTAGTTGTCTCTTTTACACTAATATCTTGAGCTCAGAGAATACTGTTTTAAAAACAAAAATATTTGATGGATTGTGAAGTAGAATATAATGTGTAAAGACTATCCAATGCAAGACCAAAATATAATGCAAGCTGAATATGATTTTTGTGTCAGCCTTAAATTCCACTTATGAAATGACAACAGAAAAGTATAAATAATTTATAAAATTCATATAACTGGCTGTTCTTCATTTTCCTTAACAAAAAAGTCAATAAAAATAATTAGTAGAAAAATAAAATTTATATTCCTTTTTTTCTTAAGATAAATTTCTAATAATTGTTCAATATCAATATTCTAAATTATAATTGCAAAACTACAAAATAAATTATTTTTAAAATAAAATGTAAAGGATTCATCTGCTTATATTTGAAAATCACTCCAATGCATCTAATTATGTTAAGGGCCTCAAAATCACAATAAGAGAACTAGAACACTGATCTGGAAAGAAATACTCTTAAATATTTTTCATTTTATAATTATAATGACTGTTATTTCTCTTTACATATACTTTTATAAAGTTACTAGAATTACAGACTGGCTTCAGATATTTCATCATGGTGATGACCTATGACAATAAATAAACGAGTGTGGAGTGAAGAAAGGTGGGGATTATATATGACCCATCAGTTAACCGCTTGATACCTGGGTGGAGGCACAGGGAGCAAATCTTCGGTAGACGTCTGAGACTGTTCATTATCAGAAAGGAAGACCTGTTCTTGGCCGACTTGTGCCCAGTTCTGGATCTTTCCTGAAGCCCATACTCCATAAATAATTGCTCCAAAGACATAAACTGCAGCTGCTATATGGAAAATGGTCTGCCATTCTGCTGGAGTCTGAAAATATTTTGTCAATTACAATTGGATAGTAACAGTGACCAAAGAATTAAGAAAGTACATAATTTTAGTGTATTATCGTTGAATTAATAAATTGGATTTCATCCCCCTCCCCCCTTGAAAAGAAAATAATCATGGTAAATAATTAAAAGTTATGAAATTTTGCTTAATCCAAAATATTGTTAAAATATTATTGTTATATTGCAGAAGTTATTGTATGTATTATGTGGAGCCTTTCTAAAAATTAATAAGCAATAGTCAAAATACTATTAATAGATAATAAATGTTTTAAAAAAATATAGCCTTAATAGTCCTTATTAGGGCTCAATATAAAACATATATTCTTGGGAAAACTAATTTAGGTTTTTTCCACATTTTAAAAAGTAAGCTTATTGTTCCTATAAAATTCAATAACGATGATAAATGCAATATTTGTATCAAGGACTTTAGCTACATTACTGGTAAAACCATTATTCTGCCGCTATAAAAGTTCTGATATATCTGAGCAAAAAATTGAGCCAAGAGATTTGCAGAAGCCTCTTTTGTTGATGCCATTAGGAAAGTTCAGTGAAAAACAAAACAACTGGTAGTAAGGCAGGGCAAGGTTCAATTTAAACAGAGAGGCATAAAAACTTCCAGCCAAGCTCTCACAATTTTTGCTAAGCTACTAAAAATGTGTGAAATCTAGTGTTATCCTGATTGAAAAAACACTCTTCACAGTAATAAATTCTGGTCATTATTCTTGAACCATCTGCTTCAATTGAATAAGTTGGTGACAGTAATGGTTAAGTAGTGGTTTGGCCAAATTCAAGCAGCTCATATGAAATATTCCTTTCCAATCCAACCAAACACTCGACAACACTTTCCTCAGTGTTAATCCAAGCCTTATCACTAATTGTAAAGCTTTTCTGGGCTTATGTCATGAACATTTTTGCTAATTACTGAAGCATGTTTATACAATTTAAAATGACAAATTTAACCTTATAGAAATATGTGGGATGATAGTAAATAACTTGAAGACCTCATTATAGAATATTAAGTACTTTAGAAACTATATAAATATAGTACTCTAAGATGATCTTAGTTGGGGTTCGGTCGAGGTAGATCCAAAAAACACAAATTAAAAAAATGTATTTTTTTAATGAAGGATTATCTGCCAACGTTTCGGCTTACATTGTAAGCCATCTTCAGGGCTGTAGAAATACAATGTCATGAGAATACAGTAATATTTGAAATTAGTATAATAGAGAATTATAATATAATGTGATAT
>KZ807421.1:204176-214837 GCA_000696205.2 Oncopeltus fasciatus
GATGATATTTTTTCTGTTAATGAGTTTCTTGTTGTTGTTTTTTTAAATAAAATATTTTAGGAGCTTAATATAAAAAATTTCCCTCTACTGTGAATTTTAATTTTAGGGTCTAGTAGCTGCAATTACTTGTTTTTCTTAGTGAAATTGGGCACATTGCTTTAAAAGTAAAATGAAAGGATGAATTTGTTATTGAGCGAAATCGGAATAGTAGAAATAGTAGTGGGAATTCATTCAAATTTCAAATGAGCTTTAAAAATTATATTTTGATATAAACTATTAAAAACTATACCCGTTGTAATGGAAGTAATATTTTTTCGTATTTTAAGATTTGTTTATTAATAAAGAAATATTCTGTAAGTATAGGAAATTACCTGAGATGACAAATTCAAATACACTCATTAACTAAGATACTGGGAAATTCGCTTAGTTTGTCTATCCCCTGCGTGACGGACTTTTTTTTTGTTGCAAAGTTACAGCTGCATTTTTTAAGATGTATGGGTGGGATTTGTTTCATAACAGTCATCATGGTCAAGCCCGGAAGAAATATTCATAAATACTTGTTCTGGGCATGACCATGTAGAAAATGAGCACATTCTCCATTCAGCTCTGAAGAAGCCATCACATGATGTGCAAAAGCTCGACAGAGAGTAACTTTACTACGTGATCAAACCCGGAAAAAGTACTTATGTATACTTCTGAAGACCGTGGAAGCCTACGTGGACATTTTGAGAAATGCCTTCCCTTGCTGGATGTTGCAGGCTTTGGAACGCCTACTCTTAGATAATGAAGTCGAAAGTTCTTTGGAAGTTATTAGAAAGCAGCTCTATATGTAGAGCCAATTGTGAGAACGGCCTTGACACAACCGCACGAACCGATCCGGCGGCAGATTGACTTTGAGCGTCCCATTCCCCTGGGAGCTTGAGGGGTTGTCAGGTTGGGGCTGACGTTTTCAGAGAGGTTGCGGCTACCCCACATGGGTCAATTAATTTCATTCGTGCGTGTACGGTATTACCGCGTAAAATGAACATATGAGTAAATAATTGGGCATTAATCAGAAAAGACTAAAATAGTTTCTAGACAGATTTATTAAAATGCCGCTAAGGGAGTCCAAACTTTCTGTCGCTTTTCAAAACAGTACAACTTACTTAATTTATATGCAATTTCAGATTTTTTTTTTTTTTTTTTTTTTTTTTTTTTTTTATGAAGATGTGTAAATTATTGTACTCTACGATTTAGGGCGAAACTATACTCTATTTTAGAAAAAATATGTTAGTTATAAAGGGTTTCCTTATTTTTCGATTTAAAACTATTTCAACCAAGTTTTTGCAATAAATAAAAGCTCCTAATGTTGCATTAAATGTCTTGATTGTATTTTTTTAATATTGCCAAATTTAATTCGCCCGTTAGCTAAAATATATAATAAGGGCAGCCCTTCTTGATCGGCAATTTTAAAATGTTTATTATTTGTTTGAAATAAAATAGTCATTATGAAGCAGTAAGTTAGAACACAAAGAGCACCAGTAAACAATTAAAGCACATCAAAAAACTTTCTTTATTAAAATATAATTATTTTTATTAAGTAGAAATTTATAAAAATCAATTAATTGTATATTAAAATGCTTTGCATATCTAGTACTCTAACTAAATAAGTTTTAAATATTATCTTTCTCTTAATTTGCTTAAAGTCTATTTGTAATTGAATTTTAGAAAGAAAAACCCATCCGAGAAATATTAAATTAATGAGATTTCCATAGAATATATTTGAAAAGAAAAATTAAAACAAAGGCTCTTAAAATGAGGCAACATTTATTATTTGATTTTGAATGAAATGGGAAAAATAGACTTAGTAGAAGAATAAAGCGCTTAGGTTTGTCCTAGGTGAAAAATATGACATGAACTATATGATACGATATAAATTTATGATCCCTCAGTCCTGATAGAAGAAATAAGAAAAAAGAGGGAGTATAATATAATGAACTCGTTGGTAAAGCTTTAAGTATGCAAAGGCCTATTTTGCAATCACTCCCTCCTTGTTGAGACAAGATGGTCTAGACCACCAATACTCTTAATGATACCAAGAGTTATACCAAGAACGCGCGAGGAGCGCAAATTGTGGAGGTAATCATCCAATAATATCGACTGGAAATTCGAGCCGCAACTGCCAGGCCCACACTCCTCAGATGAATGACCGGTCTACATTTCCACAGCTACAAACATATCAACATCAAAGTCTGAAATTTTTCTGTGAAATTCGGAGTACGTCATAGTTTCAACAATCCCCTAAAGCAACCCAGCATTGATGCCATTAACGAGATTTCAGCCGATCGCCATCATCCGTAGTAGTACCATTGAACATCAGGTCTGGGGAAGTGAGAGACAGCTAACGCTAACGAATATCACAATTCAATATACAAATCCTCCCCCAGCCTCTTATTAGTTTCTGCCAAGATTCATCCCACTTTTTTTTCGATCCTACTCTCATATTACAAATACCTTTACAGCCGTTTTTGCACCAGTCAGTATTACTAAAGGAAATGGGCCAAATCCTACTCCAGAAGATAGTTGACGTAGCCCTATGTGTGACGTGCCTTTAAGTGGGTACTTGATCTCTTTCATCCCTCTTTACCAGACAACGAGATCCACAGAAATGAACACCCCGACGATATAACTCACGGCAGGATAGCTGAGGTCGTCGAGTCGGCTTACAAACACGAATAAAACAAGAACGAACTACTTCTTCCGATCAGTATAAAAAGCTGCCTTGGCTTTCTATCTGGAGTTCTTACAAGGAGAAAAAATGTTCCTCATGCAGGAATAAAGCGCATTTCCAATATTTCATTAAATATGGTTATGCAAGTAAGTAAATAAAACAACTAAATCCGAAAGCTGGAGGGATGTGAATAAAAACTGTAAGAGACCACTAAAGTTTGGTCTAGACTGTTAGATTGTTTTCGGTCATTGACTTTATTGAAAAATTAATCATAATATCATAAGTAAATAATGCTTGTTACTATTCAATAAACCCAAACATCAGGAGTGGGGTTCACAAGACATGGAAAGTTTAAATACAAAAATATATCCAGCACGATGCTGAGTAATTCGCTCAGTTTAAGCAGTTCCTGAAATACGACAGACTTTTATTTTAGCGAATTTCATTACAGGAGACCTGTTCACATTGTTCCCATGAGATGGGAAAATTTACCAATTCACATTGGTCCCATGAAATGACTTATTAAAATTTTCTTTTATAATTAACAAATCGTATATCAGAGAATCAGAAATTTGGTCCGCAAAGTTGAGGAGTTAGACTTGAACTGATAGTAAAAACAGGTTAAAAATGTTTAACTATTTACAGTTTTTTTTTCTCTTAATGAAAATCGATAAAATATTTTTTCCACAGATTGTATGTAATCTACATTTTTAGACTTTAGAGCTTTCATCGAGCTTGATCAACTGTTCTGCAAATATATGATTTACAAAATCACTTTATTCCTATTATTCTAATTATCTATTTTTTTTTTTTTTTTTACATTGAATAAAGATACAAATTATTTCAGATTAATTTGTTTTCTTACATATTTAATAATCTCTATTAATATACAGTTTTCATTTAGTATTATTTAATATAAAATGACTAAAAATTGACACAAATTTAACCATGTGAATATCAAGATTATCTATAAACAGTGGTTTTCCGAGGAGAACAACAAGGAAAAAAACTCTATTGCAAAACCTTTATCAAAGATGATAAATCTAGAAGTCGATAACTGTGTAACCTTCTGGAAGTAGAAACTATTTTGAACCTTTAACATTAAATTAGTTCATAATTTACTAGTTAAGATTATTTAAGATTTTATTACGTTCATATGAAATTAAATTTCTTCCAGTAGTATTCAGTTCACAATATTTATAATTTTGTTACACTTATTTAGTTATAATTCAAAGTTATATATATATANTAAAAGGGGATACAAAGGAGATGTTACGAGAAAAAAAAATATATATATATCCTTTATTTATATATTACATTCTGTTAAAAATAAATAAAAACATGAAAATAAATGACATTAATGAAAGTCACATGAGGAGAGGAGGTGACCTGTGTCACCACTCTCAAATTCAAAGTTATGAAGAAAAATTTATCCATTATCAGGATAGATGGTTTTGTTTGAGGCAGCAGGATTCCATGGTAAAGTAATATATATAAATACGTACATATGTGTGTGTGTGTGTGTGTGTGTGTCTGTGTGTGTGTGTATGTGTGTGTGTGTGTGTGTCTGTGTGTGTGTGTGTAAGTACGTATTTATATACTACATTTTTTTTTTTGCGGTAATCACAGCAATTATGACAATCCCTATGAGATCTCAATGCAAATTGTCTTCTGCTGCGGACTACATAGCAGAATTTTTAGACAACTTTAGAATCACCTGCATATTTTAAGACAGCTGGGTGTGTTGGGCTTCGGGTTGAACCAATTATCCGTTGAGGACTCCCAAACTTGGCCCAGCGGGTTCGAGCCCCTGCTCTGGGCATTCTACAGAATTTTTCTTTATTGAGAAATAAAAGCCTGCCCATTCCAAGGGTGTATATAACAAAACGGCTATACTGTTATAAATTGCCCATCCTTCTACGACCTTTCGGATCACCCGATTATCCTAGTGAGAAATCCACTTTAACGGAAGCAAGGATAGGGGTGTTGAACTTTCTCTTGGAGGGAAGTTGTAAGGAACAGGTAACACGATGATGCCTAAGACCTTGCTCCACTTCTTGTCTTTCTATATTTGTACGGTGTCTCTCCCCTAGAAATATCACGGTGTCATATCGCACGCAATGAGGCTGTCCTCCGGGCTCGAACGAACCAGGAAGTAGGGGAAGTGTTCCATTCATTCTCTTCATTACGTTTTTCAATATCTTCCCAAATATTTCTGTGGAGAAATCAAGCGATATTTGAAAAATTAAGACAATTTTTTTAAGAGAAAAGCTTCAATGCTCCTACATCGAAAGAGCTCAAAAAATGTTAACTCATATTTCACACTTGACATTTCAGGTAATTCCATTCATAATTGTTCAATTTTGATGTTTTACTTCAAAAATATTTCTTCTATAAATATATCTGTGTAGATTTTCATTACTATAGATTAAATATTGCGTCCGATGCATCGAAAAAATCTTTCTCAATATATAAAATAAACTATATTAATTGAATTGGAAAATATAATCTAAATATCAGTTAAAATTTGATGTATCAAAACACCTGAAAATTGAATTTAATAATGTCTGCCTTACAAAATTGCATTGTCAAGTGCGATTATATTTGGTATTTTCGTTTTACTGATTTGAAGATATGTCTAATTCCATTTTAGCTGGATCCATCGAATCTGCTTAGCTCGAATTAGGGATGAAAGTTTCGCTCAAGTTTAAAATTATTATAACTTTACTACACGAAAGTAATTAGGTTGTTATAACTAGGTTGTTCCCAAAGAAAAACACAAAGTATCATATTTCCTACGTTTTATTAAAGATTGAGAAGAGATAATCTATGGTATGAATAATTAATGACTAATTTGACCTTGTAAGCCGGAGTGTGCAGTTAGGGAAGAACGTCTCGAGACCGACCTTGAGAGGCGGGTAACACTGCACCTTTCTTGTTACATAATTAAATATTTTCCTTATTTAGAGCTTTACACTAATGCTATAAAGTATTAAATTTAGAAAATAATCTTCACCCCTACTGGTATGTTCGTTATACCACTAATCATAACGGGCATGTTAAGGAACATCATGTATCTCCCCTTTCTCCAGTCATCATTAGCAAGCCGTTAGGTGAGTTCGTAGAGGTTTGACTCTACGAACTCACCTAACGGCTTGCTAATGATGACTGGAGAACAAACATACTTTTTCATCTATCTATCTACATATATAAAATAGGATGTGTGTATGTATGTAACGTATGGACTTCAGGGAATCTTCGGAATATTCAGGCGGGTGACACTGTGAAGTCTGATTTTTGATTTTCGGCCTGCGGGCGGAGGGGCGTGGCAAAATCAAAATTTCATTTACAATTTGCCTTAAATATATGTGTTTCTTTTTTGATTCAGCCTATATCTACACCATATGTAAATTATTCTGTGAAAAAACTTTATGATAGGTATTCCATGAATTTCTATTTGAAGGCCGTAAATTTAATTGAAAGCTCTATTTAAATCGTGTGATAATACAACACTAATGTTTGCTTTGGGCCAGCAACGCCCTAAAAAAAATTTTTTTTTGGCAAAACGAAGTTTGCCGGGTCCGCTAGTTTTATATAAATATTTACAATTTCGAACAGACCAAATGTTATTTTTTAAGGGGAAAACAATGGAGATTCAAATATTGTTAAAGACTAGGAAAGTAAGTGACGTGAGGACTAGACCTTTACAGGAAGAGGCCAATTGAAGAATGCCACCTGCTTTCTTTATTAAGAGTAGGGAAATAGGGTTACTTAGAAATCGCTATTAGAATCTTCTAGGCCTACCTCTACCCCTTCACGATATTATAAAAGCAGCTCTCTAGCGGCCCAAGGTAATATAATAAAGTAATTTATATTTTAAATTTATTTATTAATTAATAAGGGTAGTAAATAGTAGTTGTACTTGTTTGTTATAATAAATTAACCTAAATTTATCGTAGTTCTTAATTATTTTTGAACCTCAGCCCATAAAAATATTTTTCAAGTCATATCAGGTACCGAAGTAAATTATTCGAACTTATTAAGGATCACTTTTCTGAAAAAAGGTTCAATAGTTTTCTCAAACATCAGTTACTAGTGGCCTAACTATGCTTACATCATTGGGTATAGGTGTAGAATAATGAAGAAGAAACATTTAAATAATTTTTTTAAAATTATCTATTACTTATCTCCGTATCGTAAGTAACTGTAATTCGCCACTTAGGGGTTATCAGAGCTGATCATTATAACACTGTTGACATGTCACTGACAGTTTTTGTGGAAATCTCTCATCTGCTTACCCAATCCCAGCGGAACTGTCAGAGAGCTAATTATTCCTTGACCTGAGCTCTCATTGCGCGGGGGAAATCGTTATCAGGGAAATGACTCTCCTGACAATGTCCCAGGAGGACTTGCCACATAGCTCTGCTCCAAAATGCGACAGTAATTACGGTAGCCTTTGTATCCAGGTCGTGTGCGATCGTATATAATGTCTTTGTATACGCTTCTTATTGTAGTTAGTGAGATCATTATACCCCATAAATAACCCAGAATTTAGTTTTATTATTTAGATTGATAATATCATGTAGGACAAAATATAATGAAAATATTTTATACTCGATTTATACATAAAAGAATAATTAATGAATATTATATTATTATTCGTCCTTTAGTCTCAGGTTACTTGAGGCTATTAACCATTTCGTGGAGGCATCAGAACCTACACTTCTCTGAACCCTTCCCTTCCTGGATGAATCCTTGCAGGGTCCTCACCCCAGAAATGGTCACGCTGTAAGTCTTGCGATGGCTACGTTCTGCTGGGGAACTAATGCTAGTAGGTACAACTTGGTCACCCGTCCTCCTTATAAATATTCAGGACGCCAGTTCAAACGCGGGATTCGAAGCCTATAGTACTAGGCTAATCAACCGACTGGAATATATTTGATTCTTAGCATCACTTGGGAAAAAAACTTCATGCATAATAGCACGACTTAGATAGATGAAGAAGATAGTATTCGCCAAGTATGACTTTTTGGCATTTTTTAGAATCTTTATTTTTCTTGATAGAATTCAGAAGCCTATTCAAGGAAATTTTTGAAATTTAAATATCAATAGCCTCCACTTCAAATGACAGCCATATTGAGTTTTTAAAACTCTTGTTTTCTTTCATTTTTTTGAAATCCCAACATATTCTCTATTAATTATGTCCACGGTCAAAAATTTTCCATCAGAAAAATAAGAGAGCATTAATAATGAAGATTCTTCGTCTTCCTATTTATTGCTTTATTTATTTTTATCGCATTTATATACTACCTAGTGATGTTCGAGCTCAAAATATTGCCATAATTTTTTTTTATGACTCATGATTCACAGCCATGGCTTCATTTACATCCCCCATTGCTACCTTATATTATATTTATTAAAATGTTTTGTTTGTTTTGTCAATAATTAATGATATCGGTTGCCATAGTCATCATAAGAGTATATTACATATGATTATTACATCATCAAGTCCTGTATTAAGAGAGGAAGAGCGGACAGAATCCAATGATAATTATATTGGCGTTCACATTAGTCGACCCCTTCAAAAGTTATATCTAAAACCTAATAATCTATTGATGGGACAGAGCGTAGATAAGGCCATTATTGACTAGCGAAGGCCTAACACACAAGATTACAGATAAGAGACCTATCTGGACGGTGTGGATGTCAAGCTAGCTGTGTTGACCAAGGGCAGGGGGTCAGGGTCACGACAAGGAGAGCAAGCACTTTCGCCGTTCAGGGGATGACCGTAACTGATGTGCGCCCGAAAGTGCTCGACATGGCTGCAGTTAGTCTTTGCGCGAGTCATCCACCGACTCCCTTTTCCAAGGAACCAATGTATTGGGTTGGGTAAAACCGAGAGAAAGATACGCTTGCTTCCAGATTTAGTTAATTGTGTTAGATAAAGGACTCAATACAGCCCGAAGGAACCGCATGTTACATTCATGTTTCAAATTACGAACATCATAAATTATAGACTGTTATTAAAAATAACCTAAAACACACTAATACACAAATAAGTATATTCAGACACTTGAATAAGAAAAAAGTCCGTGCCCGGAGGAGCTGTGTAATCGAAGTAGATTTCCCATGCTTCAGTAAAGGTGCATATAAATAAGAGTAAATAAGAAAATATAATTGACAAGCCAAAGAAGTATTTAACCTCACTATGGTCACCTGTCGCAGCTACATTAGTAAATTTATTCCTTAAGAAATGTCTTTAGTAAAATTTTTATAGACCGTAACGTTAGAAAATTACATTTAATAGCTATAATGTTCTACAAAGTTTTTCACAATTCAAATAAGAATGAAGATATTAAATTGTAAATTATCGTGCGGGAATAATCCATGCTTTCTACAAAAAAATTTCAACCCAAATTGAATCCTTTCAAGGATAATGTAATGTGGTTTCTTTAGTTTAAAAAATGAGAGGCCAGCCCAACATTCGAAATTACATTCGTAAATATCTTTCCTAACATTTTTGAAAAATTGTTATAAAATAAAATGTAGTAAAATTACATTAACACTAATAAAAACTAAGACATTATGAATTTCAATTTTATCTTATAGTATATTTAAATTAAGTTAAAGTTTATATTTCTTCCCCAAACCAACTTTAGCCATTAACATACTCATCCATTCGTTTGAAAAAAGATGGTTAAATATCGAATTTGGTTTCATTATTTTTAAAATTGCGGAGACTACACAGCATATATATTTATTTATAATTAATTTAGAACAAATCATAATTGGAGGTTCTCCGAAGTAGGATCGGTGGAGATCCATTACAACATTTTAAAGGACACGTTATTGTAGCATCGCAAATAGCTGAATGAATAATCACGATAAGAATTCAGCTCTCTACACTCACACAACATTTACTCACCTCAGAACGTCCCCCTAACCCGTTTACAGCCAATGATTCAGAGTCATAGTGATATACTTCAGTTCTGTCCTAAA
Organism: Oncopeltus fasciatus; assembly: GCA_000696205.2. Taxonomy (NCBI): domain Eukaryota; kingdom Metazoa; phylum Arthropoda; class Insecta; order Hemiptera; family Lygaeidae; genus Oncopeltus; species Oncopeltus fasciatus. The sequence continues at coordinate 213,886 of KZ807421.1, forward strand.
GGTTCTAATACAGAAATATACGGCTTTGGAATTTTTTTCTCTGATTGATTAATAGAAAGGTGAGGAATAATAATTAGCGTCTATAGTCTATTTTGTACATTTAGTTCTGTTCAGTGTGTAGGTTTTAGTTGCTGTTGAATGCTTAGTTATAAATACATTGCAAGAAAGCTTATATGAAATTGTTCCTGGAGCTATGTGAATATTTACTGAACGCGCTGTAGCAAGTTTTTAAATTATTTAAAATCGTTATTTAAGCTTCTTTTTGCAAATTGTTGGATGAGTTCGTTAAGAACTGAAATCGGTTGAGGTGGTTTATTTAGTTTAGAACATTTACATTCGACAACATTTTTCAAAATATTTCCGGTCAGTCTAGAGCAAATTTTTATGGTATGTGTGTGTGTGTATATATATATATAGCAATCAAGAACAGGTGGGATAGAGTGCAGTGCTCACACAAAAAGAAAATAGCACAAGGAGCAAACTATTTTCGGGTATCTCTTGCCCTTCGTCAGTGAGAAGGGAAGAAGTCAGTGAATACTAGCCTATAGTATCTCTTCACTTCTCTAGTAATCCTCCTTAGCAATCCTTAGCAATCCTCCTTAGCAATAGTAATCCTCCTTAGCAATGCCTTATTAATCCTCCTTAGCAATGCCTTAGCAATCCTCCTTAGCAATGCCTTAGCAATACCTCCTCCTTAGCAATCCTCCTTAGCAATGCCTTAGCAATCCTCCTTAGCAATGCCTTAGCAATGCCTCCTCCTTAGCAATGCCTTAGCAATACCTACTGTTTTATTGTATTTATTCGACCTGTTCTTGATTGCTACATATCGCAGCCGCGAATGTTTCATTTTCTATATATACTTTATATATATATGTATATATATTATATATATATATATATATTATATATATATATATATATATATATATATATACCTACAGACAGTGACAGT
>KZ807421.1:214853-228272 GCA_000696205.2 Oncopeltus fasciatus
TAATTGTATTCTATAAAAATAATATTTAAAAAAATTAAGAAAGATAGTTAGGTGGGCTTCTTATTTTTATTGTGAAAACACAATTAAGTATTTAGAATTTGTATTGAATGCCCTTGAAATTTGTCATTTTGGTTTGAAATCGGTTGAGTGAGAGGGGGTTTTAGAGAAAGACCAAAATTATAATCATCATATCTTCGTTGTTATTTTAGTAATAACACATAAAATACAAATTTCTAACGTTTATATTCTATGATATTTTTACGAGAAAGGCACGTTAACACTGAAATTAGGATATGAAGAAAACCATATAAAGTGAGCAGAGTAAATTATCCCACAAGCCTTAACTGTGGATCTAGGGCATAGCAACAACCCACTTTGAAAATAAGCAGGTGACCTTCAGGAATCCCAACAATATACAGAATAACCACACATTACGGTATGATTCACTTGACCAAAGAGGGCATTAGGCTTATCTGGGGTTTTCGCAAGTACCTCTTTGGCTCATTCAATTCACCAGAACAATGCCTCACTTGAGTGAAATATATCGACCGAGACATTTAATTTAGATTGGATTTCTCTGTTCTATTTTTTCTTTGTTTCATGTCATTTGTTTTGATGACATTTCTGTTGCACGAAAGCTTTGATCAAGGCCGAGAAAATGAAAGGAGAATATTTCTAATCTACGTAGCAATGTTTATTTCAAAATCATATTTGCCATAAAAATATTAATTTTAAAATATTTTTTAAAACAGTGATAAAAAGAAAAATTAATTTAAATTTTACATTTAAAAAAAATTGGAATCTTTTGGGTTTAGTTATGATGCATAGTTTATAAAATAGTATTAAAGTTAATATATTATTTAGCTTTACTATTACAGACTATAACTTGTGTTGTGTAGCATATATTAAAAAGTTAACGTCATAATAAATAGATATATTAACAGAATGTAATAGCACAGTAAATATATTCCATGTGAGATGAGCTATATGTTTTCCCCTGGAATGACTTGATGAAAAACATAATTGTACTACCGTCTATGATAATGTGGAATCCAACATGTAGTCATAAAACATAACATAGTTCTCAGACCATGAATGTTGGATCACTTTTAAATTTGTAAGTAAAGTAAATGGCTACTTTGATCTTAAAAGTCGACAACCAATGGCTATTGTCGCTGAGAGAGCTATAGGACTTCTGAGAGTTATAGATTGCGCTCAACTCTCCTAGTTTATTCTTAAATAGTTTTCACAACATGCATCTTCATTAAAATCATCGAAGAAAATGAAATAATTCAATGAATTACAATAGATAAGCTAAGTATTAATTTGCTTTATGTGTTATAAAAAATATTGAGCCCACCATGAATATACGTATTTTCTGAAAAAAAAAACAACAAAGAACTACTTTACTTATATATAAAGTTTACAGTTTATACTACTATAAGTTAAAAAAATAAATTTTTCAATAAATTATGATCTATATTTATTTTCTTAAAATCAATTATAATGATCATATTTTTACTTAATTTGGTCTCCCATTGAATAATTTTGGAACCTCCTCCATTCTTCTTCATCCGATTTCAATTAAAAATGAAGTTATTTGAACCTTATAGTGCAGACAGGCAAATAATTATAGATATACAATTTTGAGTTGAATACATAGTTTGCGAGTCGGATTGACAAAGAATACGAAATTTTTCTTAAGCCGCGTTTTAGTACTGAACTGACTACTTTGCTTAAATAAGTATGGCTAAAAAAGTAATAATATTTATTGTGTATTTTATATTTTAGATGCGGGATGCAATTCACATTTTTGCAAGAAAGAAGCTCAGCATATGCAAGAGTTGGTTGGCGAACTGACCTTGCGATCACGAACTCTGTGGTTAGTGGTGTACCACTAGTGTATAATTTCTAATTTGTTGAATGCACTTTGATTTTCTACAACCTCACACATCTGAGATTTCATAGATGAGGTAACTTTTAGTGGCTATTTGACTACATTTATTTTAACCTCACTTCATCAACTTTTAATGGAGGGCCAACTAACAGATAGACCCTCTATTGTATTAATCAAACTTTAACTTTTTTTTAGAGAAAAAAAGTTGATGGGGGAATCGAACCCATACTACTAGGCTTGAAAGACCTAAACAGATCTGCGACGCTTGACCGTTGAAGTCTGAAACGTACCCAATTTGTAAACCTTGTGTCCTTTCATGAAATTCAGGATTGAGGTTAAAACAACTATTATTATTTATTTGCGTCGTGAAACTAATACGGTCATGTAACAATTTCCGTTATCTTGGATAGGAAGTAATGTGGAGTGGCCGACACGCTGCTCAACTCGGACCCAGACCGTCACGAATAAAGCCAACTTAAGTTTGTTCTTTGTCACGTAGAGGTGGTATCGGGTTGGGGTCGTGGACTACAATGCTTTGGGCGCTCGGTACGTCCTTAGCTTGAGGCTATTTCTGACAATAACAAAGCGAGATTTTCAGGCAAGTACCCATTCAAGCAAGTGTTCCATTGGGGATGTGAGTTTAAATTAAACCTTGACCTAAAAATAAATATAATTTTTTGTGAAACAGAAACATCTACTATTATTAGTAGATTTTTTTTTTTTTTTAATGGATGACTCAGTTATGAACATAGGATCCAGGTGACACGACGTCCCCTCTCCTCTTCATGATAGCCCTGAAGATGGCTTACAATGTAAACCGAAACGTCGGCAGATTACAAAAAAATCCAATTTTTTTAAATTGTATTTTTGGATCTACCTTGACCAAACCTCCTCCAAAAAAAAAAGTCACTGCTTGAAGGAATTTTAAATACAATTAAGTATTAACTGGTTGAGAGCTTCCATGTTCCATGCCAGGAATTTGAAGATTCAAGCAGTTTCCTCTAAAGGAAATCAAGCTATTCACTTTAATCACATGACGTGATTTTTTAAAAATTTCTTCAATTTAGTAGAAGCTGAGAGTTCGGAAGTTAGTTCAAAACGATGTATGTCATATATCTGCGAAAGTACTTGTTCTACTGTCCGTATTAAAAAGAATACCAAGCTTACATATAGTAAGGATACAAATAAATAATATGATAATTTGATTCTAAAAATTTGAAAAGATCATACATAATTTAATTTGTTTCTAAAACTCTTCGGGCGGGTAAAGCGCACAACTTTCGTAGTTAATTTCTTAAATATATTCATTAATAGTAATTTCTTGAAAATATATTATTGAAAATAATATGTACACAATTATTTTAAATAAATTAATTTAATTTTCTTACAATAAAAAAATAATAGAAATTATTTCATTAGGTATTATCACTCACTGAATTTCAAAAATGAAATTGTTTATAGTTTCGTAATGCCGAGGATTGTGTTTTCGTTAATGTATTCATACCGAATTTTATTTCTATATTTTAAAAATAAGAGGATCCACCATGCTCTAGAATTTATATTTCTAAATTAGTTATTTGTAAACATTTATCGTATATAATATATAGAAAAAAAAACACAAGAAAATTACATTTTATACCCATTTGATATGTACTGGAAANGGATTGCTTGTCACTCTCTAGATTATTTTTTATCTTTAGCCCACAATAAACATATAATCACCCGATTTTATATTACATTTTTTCAATATAATTAAGATTTTATATAATTAATATAAATATAATTTATTAACTTTTTAATAAAGTTTGAATAATGGAAATTTAAGTTTGTCACGTGTCTGTAAATTTCACTTTCTTTTAACAACCAGATTTCATAATCCATCGGCGCGTAGAATCAGAAAAGCGTTCTATATCATAGTAATACTGATGATGATACTTTGGATAGTATTTTCAGGCATTTGTGGTACACCCTGAGCCGAAATATGATGATTGCAGTAGTGGAACTGAACACTACCACTAGCATTGGAAAACGCCTAATAATAGCAAGTCTATAACTCGTGAGAATGATGAATGACAGAAATTCTAAATATTCCGAACCGGAGACTAAGATGAACTCTATTCATGAACCATTACCATAGAAATGCGATAGGCTCAATGAATCGTTCCTCAGAGGATGTCCTGACGCAATGCCTTGAGACCATCGTTGCAGGAACGCTATACCATAGTACTAGCAGAGCTAACTAGAGACCCGCGACACAGGAACAGGAGGCCCCGGTCTCACCGCAGATATTTCCCCCGGATTTATGTAAACATAGGAAAAGTGAGCCACGAGTTTCAGACTGGTCTTGTGCAACAGATCGGGCTGAGGAATCCGAAAAAAAAAAGAAGGTCAGATTCGAGTATCAGAGGGTATTTCAGTTTTTGTAAGAAAAAACTATGTTCCACGACCGTATTAAGCACTAAGAGTAGCCACAATATATTTCAAAAGACAACCTGTTCCTTCCTCCTTGTATAAAATAGCTAGAGGACAATTAAAAAAACAATATCTACAAAAACAAACAACAACTCGTTTTTAAAGAACAGAAAATACTAAATTATTAATATTAGTCTTTAAAAGTTGATATAATCTAAACAATTATCTTTTCTTGTTAGAAAGCGCATCAATAAATTTCAGGTCTTGCTTCATCTTGTTTTGTTTTTTTTCTCGTTTATGTTTCTATTACATAAAAATGAATTAAAGATAATACTGACAAAATCGGTATGTGAGCACTTTTGCGCACTATTATGACATATACTCTGAATGCAGACTATTTTTGGAGCATTTAACATTTATGCTCATAACAGACGAATGTAAGAATCCTAGCATTGCTATTGTAAGCCATGTGGGAAACTCCCTGGAGACAGTTTTCTGTTTTCCAGACTGTTTTATAGTTTTGCATTAAAAGTGTTTCCGGACCTTCTATACTCTTCCGGTTTTCGAAAGGGCTTCAAGGGACTTTAAAAATACCATCATACCTTCTGTAATCCGTCTTCATTGGTTTCTGACAGACATTACCGCAACAATACTAAAACAGAATTACTTATTATTCGGTTACAAACTTTACAGACCAACAGACGGATTAGGAATGGGAAACCCGACTTCTTCTGTACTAAAGGAGACTTTTTTTTAAAACATCTAGAAGACACACACATTAAGAACCTCATAGAAAAATACAACATAAAACACTACTACAGGTACGTAGATGACATACTTTGCATACTTTCACAAGACAACGAAGCAGAAACCAAAGAAGACGGATTACAAAAGGTATGATAGTTCTATATTCATTGGTAGTTATAACCCTTTAGATTATTTAGCTGACATTAAAAATATTTAGCGACCCCCCCCCCCCCNGTAGATCCCCCCCTCACCACACACACTTGTCTTGAAACCTAAATACGAAATTTAGAGAGAACATGTGATTTTCAATTGCCGGTTAGTTTACAACATTTTATTTTCTAATAATATATTTAGTATTAGTGCCGTAATAATACAATTATTAAACTGGAAATGGAGCGCCAGGGTAGCTCATGGGATCCATTCGGGTCTCGGAATCCTGGCACTGCGAGTTCAAATCCCGCCCTGGGGTATATAAAGTCGATAAATATAATTTCGTTCTAAGGCATGGATGTTTAGAGTGGGATTGTATCCTACTGCCCTAGATAGCCCCACCCTCTATGAGCCTTAGAGGTTGAAAGGGCGGCTCACACTTATTATTAAAAAAATGAATAAATTAAAAAAAAAAAAAATAAACAGTGAATTTTAGCTCAGAAGTGTACTACAAACAAGTCAGCTGTTTCCGAAATGCAGAGGTAATATATGCAAGGATTACCGGCAGCTCTGACGCAGTGTAAATGACGAGATAAGCTTGGAGCAATACAGGCCTACTTATGCAGAACTGGCTACAAAAATAACCTATATTTGTGTGTCTGAAAGGCAATTGTCAGCGGACTGCAAAAAGGTGCAATGCATATTTATTAGCCTCGTTGGAAAGTAGCAGATTTTAGCCATTCTCTCAGTCTGCTTTGAACGGCACCTTCTCGACTGGTTTTATTGCACTACTTTCCCGCCTTCCGTTAGACAGCCGTGTAATCTCGATTTGCAGGAATTTATAAATTTTGTTATTAAATGCAAATTACTTTAATAAGATTATAAAAATATTTTAAACGGATCACTGTCCTGGAAATCCAATGTCATGGAAATGTGAACTTAGGGACAGGACGTCCTCTCTCGTCTTCATGATACACAGCCCTGAAGATGGCTTACAGTGTAAGCCAAAACGTTGGCAGATAATATTTTAAAAAATACACTTTTTTTTTAAATTTGTATTTTTTTGGATCTACCATGACCGAACCCCAACTAAAATCATCTATTAAAAACATATAATGTACGATTGTTTATAATGTTAATTTAAAACAAGTTAGAATAACATAAATCATAAAAAGTCTAAAACAAATATGAACAAATCAATAGTCAGTAGTTCGGTTAAATAGAGTTAAGTTAAAATAATTTTAAAAAAATTACTTTCTATACTCATTTTCTTATTTATTTTATTTATAGTGTTACCCTCCCTTTCAACCACCTTAGGTAGGGAGGGGCTATCTACAGATTTTCATCCTATTCTAAAATCTATGGGTACATAGATAAAAGATTGACCCGAGCGGGATTCGAACTCGCAGCGTCAGGATTGCGATGCCCATATGGACCCCCTGAGCTACTCTCGCGTCCCTCCTATACTTTTATTGTCTTGGATTGCTTGTCACTCTCTAGTGATCATCAGCATGATCATCCCCTTTTAAGATGGCTTGCATTGCATTCCAAATAAATTCTTGTGAATTTTTTATATATATATTTTTTTAAACTTCTTTCTGACAGAATTTCAATTATTAGTATACTCATACACCACGCCGTTAAATATCCCCACTATCCCCTCTGTAAAATAAGAAGACTCTAGGAAATAAATCAATAAACCTATATTTAAAAACTTGTGAATTTGTAAAATTCAATAAAATAATATCTATGAAATAAAAATAAATCTTTGAATTGAATGGAAGTATATAATTATAAACTTTGGCTTCAAATGTTTTCGCCTGTGATTAGGTGAGTTAATACACAACTACTTTTGTGGACAATCTACAAGTTAAACCATGTGGCTGGTCCCATTGAAATTATATACATAAATCAAGAACAGGTGGGATAGAGAGTGCAGTGCACATACAAAAAGAAAAAATCACAAGGAGCTAAATTGTAGGGGAACTCTCGCCCTTCGTCGGTGAGGAGTGAAAAGAGACTGTCGGAGAGACTCACCGACGAAGGGCGAGAGATCCACAAAAGTTTTACTTCTTGTGATTTTTTTCTTCATGGGTGTGCACTGCACTCTCTATTCCTGTACTTGATTACTATATATCGCAGCCGCGAGTGTTTCATTATATATATATATATATATATATGTGTGATTATCTTCCCAAATTTCTTCGATGATATTTACTGCTGCTTTTAAAAACATACATATTACTCATGAATTGCAANATATATATAACATATATGTGTATACATAATATATGCATAGTTCAGTGGACCAAAAAGTTGAATTTTTTGGGCCAAATCAGGTCAGAGGAGGAGAGGGATATTTCAGAAGGGCCTAAAAAAAAGAATAAAAGGTTTTCACGCAGCTATGAAACAATAAGGGTTTTTATTTCGCAGTTGAAATTTTCATTTGTTAATACATTACAATGTAACATTTCAGAAAAATCAAAACAGGAACGAAATGACCCCAGGCAGAGCAAGCAAAGATAATTTTTTTTTCTGACTTATTAGTTTACAATTCATAATAAATGAATGAAAAAATGTTATTGTTCCTACATCGAGGAGAAATAGTTAATAAAATATCATAACTTATACGTGAAAAATTAAGAAAATCCAAGAAGTAAAAAAAATTATTATTACAAATGAACATGCTAAAAAGCACCTAAATAAAAGGAAAAGAAAACGAATACTCTTATTCAACAAAAAAGGTAGATACTCAAGTCAAGTTAGATATCAGGAAGTTTAAAATTCATTACTAATTCTATTTCGCCAGAAGCTACTTCTGTTAAGTAATTTTGCTACTGTTAAGTGTGTAAATGCTATCAAAATACTTTCATTTTGAATTACTATTGCTTGACGATAAGAACGTCTTTTGTATCTGAGTGTAATCTTGACTTTATGTAGTTCTGCCATCAGAAGACGAGAGACGGGAATGGGATTCCGTCTCGTGTACTCTCGGCCTTAACATTATCAAAGTCTCTCGGGTACCGCGGAAGAGCGAGAGGAAGTGACAAGGAAGTGATAAGTACGAGGGATCCAATCTGGCTGGTTGACCGCGGCCTCTTCATCAGCTGGCGACCGCAGGCGGGAGGAGGGGCTTCCCAGTCTCTCTAGCCCGCAAGAATTACCTCGACAGTGCTGCACTCTTATGCCTCTACCACAGATATGCCACCTGCATGTATTATTTATGCAAATTATCTGTTTTTATATCATATGGACCCATACATCATCATATTCCACTGAATTTTAACCATCGCTTATGTCTTTCGACAGTGAAAGACCCCACCTATTCATTTATAAACCACTTTACACACAATCGTATATTTATATATATAATAAGACACTCGCGGCTGAGATATATATATATTAAATAAGAACAAGTGGGAGAAAGAGCTTAGTGAACACACAAAAAGAAAAAAAAATACAATGAGTAAAATTTTTCAGGGAGACTTCTCGCCCTTAGTCAGAGACTGCACTCTCACTGACGAAGGGCAAAAAGTCTCTCCGAAAATTTTACTCATTTTATTTTTCTCTTTTTGTGTGTTCACTAAGCTCTTTCTCCCACTTGTTCTTATTATATATATATATATCTCAGCCGCGAGTGTCTTATTATATATATAAATATACGATTGTGTGTAAAGTGGTTTATAAATGAATAGGTGGGGTCTTTCACTNGTATTATATATATATATATATAATTAAAAAATAATGAAAATGAAGAGTTAGGACTTATCTTTCTGAATTTTATTTAATTTACAGGAGAAAATCACGATAGCAATTTTAGAACTTTATTTTACTTAACTTCTTTTTACTGTTTTTTACTATATTATGGATTATTTTGGAGCATGGGTGTATCAATACTGATATAAATAATTGATTAAGCAATGTAGAATATATAATAAAACAATTTTTTTTTTTACATATAAATTATACAAAGGACCTCACGAGTAAAGCAATGTTGAAAAATGGACTTATGAATTATTCCTGACTACTAATTTTACCTTTTATTTGGTATAAGTTTTAAATGAGGAAGGTAAGGTCGCCATAATGTTTGGTGGGATATATTCGAGATCTTAGAGCGGGTTACATGAACGTAAGCGGGCTTCAGACAAATCTGAATGCTTCATTTAGCACTGTTTCGTTGTCAAGGCTTTTGTTCTCAAAACAACCAGCTTCACATATCACAGATACCTTTTTAAACAGTTATTTAATCACTTCTAGACCTCTATTTTGCCTCATACTTTTTCTTCACACCTTTAATGGTGGGGTATGCTCTCATACTCCACTAAATTGTGTTATTCCTCAAAAGTTTTCAATATTTTTTTATTTAGAAAATCGACTTTCTACGGAAATTAATTCTGATTAAAAAAAGTGTAATTCAATATCATCAGTTAAGTATATGTTGAGAATTGTATATACTAGATATTACAAAAACTGTTGTGAAAAATCAGCTATATTCTTTATACTAAGTATTGTATATTTAAGCTGCATACTTAGTTAATGAAAACTTTTTAATTTTTTTGAACTGAAAGAAAAATATTTTAAATTTATGTCCACCAAGGAGAGGGATTGAAATTAATATTTCAAATTTTCTTCCGAAGATGTCTGCAAAATGGTCTCTCATATTTAATAGTTTTCTATGACTTTGATACTATTAATAATTTAATAATGTCAAAAAAACATTTTGGGAGGAGGCTGCAAGATGTTTTTTCGTAATTAGAGCTCAATAAATTTGCAATGTAATGGAATCCTACATACGTTAAAAATCTATCTTATCTTTTTTTGACCGAGTTGAGTTGATTAAAATCCTTAAATTCAAATAGTGATTTAAATGAAAATGACTTTCACTAATAAGTTTGTTTACTTAACAATAACATACCAAGCACATTTTAAGTATTATTACCATTATTATTACTTAAGCACATTGACCCACCGTTCTTTGAGAGTGAGTTCTTTACCTATTTCTCATGAACAAACAGCGGAATCTTGTTTACTACTAAATGTCACGATCTAACTGTACAATTCTATAATTGTAGGAGATCCCAAATGAGATACTACTGAGCCTATCATCGTGCCATTTCTTAAGCTAAGGCAAAAAGAAAAAAGAAAAAAAAAGGTGTAACGCAGGAGCTACGAAAACTGAGCAGTACATAAGGGCATAAATAAGAGTAAATGAGTAATGTGACCTTACTCGCAGAATATAGAGAATTGAGGAGAAAAGGTTTGTGGGAAGAGTAAGAAGGGAGGGGGGAGAAGCTCAAAGAGATACTCAAAAGATAAATTACTGAATTTCTGTTAATCCCAACAGAATGTAAATATTGGAAAATTAATGTTGACATCAATTATGTTCCAGTTTAATAAGTACAGCAAAAAAAATCCCACAATATTTTATTATTCAATTAATTTCATATTTGTTCTCCCCTACCTTCTCTAATACGTTCCCAATTTCATGTTGATTTTGACTGAAGTTGACCATCAAAAGTGCCTATTTGACTAGGTGTCAAGATTATGCATCCCTTCCCCCCCTCCCCCCACGTATTTTCTAGTGCCTTGGCAGTAGAGTTAATGAGTAACTACGAGAGTGCACGCATTACTTTAAATATTTCTGACCTACGGACATGAAATATGGCTATTAATATTTGGTATTAGTTGCGAATAAGTATTCATAGAACTAGAAATAGAACAATGATCGTAAAGCCCATTAATTTTTATAAAAACTTCCTTGTTTTGAAACATTTGGGTTTACAACTCAAATAGATGTGAAAAATATGCCAGAAATCTAATATTTTATGAATATATTTTATAATTTATGATATATTCTTGGATTTATTTCTAATTTATGTCAATATTAATCGAATTTATTTGCAGCATTATCATGTTTTAAACGGTGGAAAATGANATGCATGCTTGTGTGTGTGTTTGTAAAATAGGAAAACTACAAGACTCCGAAATCCTAATATTTTTAGAAGTGTACAGGAGGTAGGTGTAGATCTTTGAGGTCTGGCCAAGGAAATTCACGCATATGGGATGGCTAAGGATCCATCGGGTTGTTAATGTTCAGAAATCATTTTATTGATAAAAATAGGGTGGAGGGAAACAGTCTATATTATATTCAGGGTCTTAAAAGTAATTTAATTCAACATTTGGGCAATTTTTTTTTTAGTATAAGATTCCAATAGAAAGTCGACGGCTGTAGCAAAGTCAATATTTCAGTTTTATTGATGCGGGTTCGGAGGGAAAATTTCATGACTCAGACAATTAGTAGATAATAAAACAAAGTAGAAATGTCCGACGCGCTTCCTCAAAAAATGTATGTTTGTATTTTGGCTTTCCATTTAATCTGACCCAGTCCTATTGGTCTCATTTCCTGAATTATAACAAAAAGAGAATAGAGAATGCCATTCAATTGTTGTTTTTTTTCACCAATCGCAACCGCTAAACCGTGAAAAGTTTTCTAATCAAATTTTCGCTACAGATAAACCATCACTTCTTGCCAATCGAATTATAAAGTTCATTGAACATTAGCCAAATTAGCTGCACTGATACCTACTCATCCATTTTGTATATAAACTAAATTTTTTTAAATATAAGACGGAAAACTCTACAAAAAGACATTTATTCATTACAAAACTAAAATTGTGGGTAGTTGAAGAAATGGAGCGGTAAAAGAAGTACATATGTGTTCTTAAGCAGTCGTCTCAGACTTAAGGATCCAGTGTCTCTGATATTAAACCACTGAACTTACCATCGTCTTCATTTTCTATTGTCCAACTCTGCTGCGAGAATGATGTTTCTTAAGACAAGGAATGATGCAAGGAGTTGCACCGTCTCTTAAAGAAAGGAACGCATTATTAATTCCTTGATCTATTTCGTACTTGACTCTTATTGATACAATTGATTATCCCATTCCCTAGATTGGCTCAGTTTGTTCAAGGTGTCCTCTGTATTTTTCAATTTTCCACTTGTCTTTATTACTTTTTTTATTTATCTATCCTTTCCAATCTTTTTTTTTTTTTTTTTTGGTTTCTACACTAAATTATGAACTCAGTTTAATACTCATTGTTTAAATAGTATGGTTTATATTGTAAATCTAATTATATCAAAATGAAATACTGAATCTACAGATGCCATATGTGGGATAAATATAGTTCCATTTTACAAGATTTATTGCAGTATAGAAAACAATAATACACGATTAAAATTAGAGAAGTTTCGAACTATAACGCGTCAATGTCAAAACCCAAAGATTTAGTTCTACTCCCAATAATTTATAATATCCATATTCTTACAATGTCTTTAGGATCTTCAACAGGATACCCGAATTACTTTAATTTATAAAATATAAATAAATATGAATCGATATATCAATGTTATTGATTATCTGTATTTAAAATAAATATTATATTGTAATAAGAAAGTCTAATTTAATTAATCAAAATACCAAATCAATAAATAAAATATATTAGAATAAATAGTATATAAAATCTGTTTTGTATGATATAAAGAATAGCTTTAATAAATATTTGAGCCAAAAAACATTAAACTATATTAATCTATGTTGATAATATGGACTCAACTAAAATCATTTAAAATTTCATCAATGACAACCTTATCTTCCATCTTGTGTAAAAAACAATTGTTTTGGGCCAAGAATAAAAATATATTTCTTCTTTAACAATGACATATTTCTTAAATCTAGTTTAAGGGGAAAAAAAAGTGATTGGGGTGAGGAGTGAGGATAATATCGTGTTACAAGTGCATGTTTTAATAAGTATGTGTCCCGCATGTCCTGATTTTCAGTAGACTTCCCGTAGGGAAATCGAGCAATTAACGTTGGTACCATTACACGAGTTTTGAAGAAAAAAAAATTAATGGTTTTAGAAGGAATGGAGCTTTTGAGGTTGTCCTCATGGCAGATGATAATTTTTTCGATATTTTCTCTCTCTCTCTCTCTCTCTCTCTCTATATATATATATATATATATATATATATATGTGTGTGTGTGTATAAATATATGCGTATATGATTGAAATTTTCGATACATAGTTGTATCGTTGCTTCTAAGACGAAATGCTGACTTCATTAATGGCTGAATACTGTCGAAGGAGAGAGGGGGAAGATCTTTAAGGATATAAATTCTAGAGTATGACGGGCCGCTCATTTTAAATATATGTATA
>KZ807421.1:258814-287361 GCA_000696205.2 Oncopeltus fasciatus
CCCCCCCCTCACAAAGAATATATTTCTCCATTCATGGGAAAGGTCCCTCGCCTATGAAAGGGTGCACTTGACACCATGAGACTATTCACAAAATTATTTTAGATAGTCATAATTGAAGAATATTACAAGCAATAAAAATAATTCAAACATACGACAAAATAAAATATATAACATAAGTAAATTTTAAGGGCTTGTAATGAAAAACTTAATTATTATATACCTAGCAACTTGAGGTTTGTGGTATATTAAAAATTGTGTTAAATTCTAAAAGTATGTGCCATAAATAGAAGGTTTTCGGATTTTCATAATTTGATTATAATCTCACGTAACTCAATTCTTTATATATCACAATGAAATGTTTAAAGATGGGCTCAAATTTTAGCAGTCTTTAACTATCAGAAACGCGAATTTACCAAAAATCCGATATAAAACTAAAAATTTCTCTAAAGTGCGCCTTTTTTAATGGATACGGAACAGAGTAGTTTATTATATTTTTACTATTTATAAAAATATCAATATAATAGAACCATATAAATTAATAAAATTATTCAAAATTAGGTAACAAGAATTGAGTTATACATTTTAAATTGTTGAAATATTTGGATAGAAGGTGAAAGTCGTTTTTTTGGGGGGGTTTTATGAATATATATATATATGGAATGATGTATACATACATATGTATGTACATATAATACTTCTATGAATAATAGACATTGAAAAACAGAAATTCAAATGAATAGATGATGAGAATAAGCAAGCAGTCAAGTTCGAAATTTGTCCCCCAGAGACCTGCCACTGGTTTCTAGAACTGGTTTATATAACGAAACATGTTGTGTGTTTCGTCAGTGGATCCACGTCCCACCAAAGAAAACTAAACTAAAGTTGTAGAATATTATAATCGTTTATGTGTGTGTGTGTGTGTGTGTTCGGTGAAAGCTGAGTGGGGTGCGGGCCGCTTCCGGCCCCCTATACTGATTTGTCACCGGGGAAAGGGAAGATGTCCTATCTTCCGCTCGTAAGCTTCCCGCTGACGTTTTCTGCGAGATCCGTGTACGAAGCTTATGGGGCCATGGAAACATGAAATGAGTTACCGTTGGGAAATATTGTGGGGGTTCAAATCGGCGATCAAAATTCACTTATGTTAATTAACTAATTATCAGTTATGTGTATTTGTTACACATGTACTACATAAAGCACACAAACCCACACATATATATGTCATATGAGCCCATCTCTGTCATGATTTGAATTAATTTTGTAATTGAGTTATCATTTAATTTTGCATATATTCACACTATGATTTTTTTCTTCATAATCAAATTTTGTAAATTGAGTTGAGATTGTTGAATTATTTAAGTACCACATGAGCAAGGAATTCTAAGATTTCCAGACATCTATAGCCCTAAATCGTCCTGGGGGTCCTATTCTAGGTGTGATATATATTCGTATTTGTGGTTTAGTTTTTCTTGGTTCAATATTTCTGTAGAATATTTGCTATTTTCCCAGCCATATTTTGGTTTTTCGAAGTGTTACCCGTTGTTCTTCAGCGTCTTCTATTGGGAGTGGTGTCTGTTCTTGGGTGTATTGTGCTTCCGTAGCCATCTTCAATGCTGCTCTTAGATGTCTTCTTTCCCTGTAGAGATTCTTTGACTCATATATCTGTTCAAATCTGTGGAAGAGTGGTCTTATAACTCCAACTTTCTGAGTAGGTTGGCGATGTGAGTCCCAATGGAGGTATCTTTCTATGTGCGTAGAGTTTCCTGTACGATGCTTGCACATATACTCCCTCATCTTTATCTCCTTTCTTCGACGTTTAGAAACGGGATTCTGCCATTTTATTCTATTTCCGATATAAACATCAGGATGTATGCGATCATATTTAAGTGAGTGAGAAAGTAGTCCGGTGTATCCCGTCGGTGTGGCCAAACAGTCTAGGTTTCATCAAACACCTGTGTCAGAATAGATAGTGATGCATATGGTCCAAACTCTCCATTACTAGGTCCGTTGGACTTGTATGCATATCACTTGCAACTTCTTGTAGCATTTTCTATTGTATTCGGAAGAAGAGGATCGCAGGTAGACTTCCGCCATCGGTAATTCACCTTTACTGTGAACATTATTTATTAATTATCAGGCTTCTTTTCTGTCTGGCATCACCAGTCCACTTTCAAATTAACAAAGTTTTCTTTTCTCATCCAAATACAGCTTAATTTTTTAAGATAAAATCTTGGGAGTTCTTGACATGATGCCCTATATTTTCTATGCGGCATAAAGTTTTCCAAGTAACTTAAAATTTCATGAGTTAGGCCTCTAATATTGCTGAGTATAAACACTTTAAATGGATTTAAAAAAACGAATTCTAAAAAAACGTAAAGACAAAACAAATTTTACTTATTTATCTTTAGATCTCTAATTATAATCTCGATAAACAAACTATACATCACTGTTATTGAAGTAGTCACCTTCATTATTATTATTCTTATTCTGCATAAAATGAAAATATAAAATGAGTAAAAAATGTATCTCCTACATGAAATAGTGTAGAAAATAGAAAAATATCTAAATTATTAAAATAAATAATTTTTAAAAATTGTNAGTGGAAATTCGACTGTTGATAAAAAATAATTATCTAAGCATCCAAATAGTTCTGAATCACATTTATTCAAAATAATTTATGAACACAATTTGTTTATTATAAGAGGGGGGGGGGGTACCTGAAACCCAATCTTTCATATAGATATAGAAAAACTAAGACGGGGTATGCTGAAATGTTTATTATTTAGAATACATGAATGTATGAAGTATTTTATGTAGATCTTTTATATTCACAAATATAAAAAGTAAAGTTTATGTTCATTGAAATGGAGATTTTAAAAATAATTATATGAATGATTAATTGCTGATGAATTTGCTTTACTGAGAAATGGATTTTATTTTTGGTTCTAGAGTTTCTAAAGAACTTACGTTCGAACTACGTATAAGTATTTGTGTGTCGGATGGGAAATAGAAATTCTAATACTGGATTCGAAAACCCAGGCTAATATTAATTGCAAATTTTCTCGCTCTATGAAGGTACGATGGTATAGGACGTGTGCTTGAAACATTTTGATGGTTTATGTAAATTTCAGTAATGGCAGTACATTTCTACTGTGAATATGCGATTCCTCTTCTGTACGTCCTTTTCATGAATTCAAATTGAAATGAAATTGTCTGTGAATTCTATTTTCTCCTGCAGGGTTCGTTAATTCTAAACTGGTTAAAAAAAAAAATACTTTATAGCTCCTAAGAAGAAGTATTATTAGAATTTTTTTAATAACAAATAAAGGTAGAATGTTTCTTTTGGTCCCGCTGTTTTCAAAACATTTAGTTATGTTCATTTAGTAACTAATTGATGAAGAGAGGATTATCAGGAATTTAGTCTTGGCAGTTGAAAAATTAAACAGTGATATTTCTGTGAACTTCAAGCGATCTAATCCCTCTTATCCTTACCCCACTCATACATCCGTTTCCTGCTCCCTCTCATATAAATTTTAAAAATCAGCCATGATATAGACCCTGTCTCTCTTCCCCATCGTCATATTTGATATGTTATGTTGATATATTCCCTCTCTCGTGTCTGTGTGTATATCATCATTGATGTTTTTCCCCGTTCATTTATGCTATAAACATTATATATCCTGTGAAAATAAATTCCACCTCACTCTTTCTTTCTCTCTCCCTACCTCTATTTCTTTCTCTCTTTTCTCTTCATAAAAGAAAAATAAATGTAATAGAAAATTTTCTAGATTTCCATAGTTAAAATCTGCCCAGAATGTTCTTCTAATAACGTTTTAAATATAGTGTTATTTCTTATAGGCTCTTCAACAAAGCGGAAATAGATCTCCTGGGACGGAGAAAACTACTTCACTCTACTATCTCCCTAACAAGTTATTTTATAGCTAGTAAGGGACGTGCGATACCTCTCCTGCAGCACGTCGAGTTTTACCAGTTAACTCTGTACGGAATGTGAAGCTGTTATCCCAGTCCCACCAATCCCGGTAAAGTGCTGCATCCTGGCGACTGTGTGGTTGATCTCGGCTCGATATGGACTGCCCACTGCCTCGCAGATTTATAAGGCAATCTGTGGGGGAAATGACCGAAATAACTATGCCCCTCGATGCGCATGTATCAGCTCTGGTTCCCCGCCTATTGCCCGCTTCCTCATAACCTCTATCTAGCCTTTCACTAAAATTTATTTTGTCTATAAGTCTTTATGCACTTATCATTGATGAATATGTAGGGATCTTTGATTCGTAATAATTCAATATGGGCAATCATAGGAACGATGTGTTTTATTTAACTCATTTATTAATAGACTATTAGTGATGTATTTTCAGAAAATCGATAAAAAAACTTATATTGGTTTCTCATTAATTCATCACCGGTCTTACGTATAAAGAGGTAAAATGGAGTGGTCACCGTATTTCCTCTTTGGATCCAGATTTAGTTAATTTCCCTTGTCTATTCAGAGTCTGTGTTTATAAGATATAATTAATCATTTAATTAGTCTATGATGAAATGATATATATGACCCATAGCCCATAAAAAACATATATATATATTTGTTCTTGGCCATGGGTAAAAAATAATCAGGAACAAAAATAAATTGAATATATTCAATTATAATTGGTCATAACAAATAAGTATACTTACTAACTACAGAACAATTAAACCTACTGCTCTTACTAATAAATAAATAGAAAAGTTAAATAACTTGCTGCTAATTAACAAATAGATACAAATGAATGAATTGGGTTTATTTACAAAGACGTCTTGAAATAAATTGTTATATTGCCTGCGCTTATTATTTCTGTCACTTAACATTTTACTGTTACCGGCACTGCAAAGGCCACAACCAGCCCGGCGCTCTAAAACACGCGATCTGACTCTGACTCGAGGCCGCTGATGAGCCGCTTTTATAACTGTTTTGAATGGCCTAGATGTAGACAAAGAGTTGTTTTTTAGTAATTGTGATTTCCCCTTCTAAGTCATGTGGAAGCAGGTGGCCCCTCCCCGCACGGGTTTGGTACCCGTCTCCCCTCACTACCAGTTTTCTCAGTTTTTGACAATAAAGGCACACACACACATATATAATCTCTAATGGAACTTGGGAAATCCGCTTAGCTTACAAGAATGAAAAGAAAAAATTGTAGATAGCTAAATGTAAAAAAGAGATTGGAAGCTTCTGTCTAAATGTTCAGAAAGAATTTCTAGCGAACTCTTGGAATTCGTAGCAGCACAAGAAATTAAAAGGAGACGAGGTACGTGACGTGAGATAGGAGAGGTTAGGATACTAAGGTGACAACCGTATTTTACGACACTTTGTAAGTGTATCTGATCGATATTTATTGAAATAATTTATTTATTTTATGAACATTTGTGTTACTATTTTAATTTTTTTATTTCTTGTTGTGGCTATAGACAGACTGAAACTGATTTATCGCAGAGTGCAAAAAGTAGCGCACAATGTTATGTGTTCTCAGAGTAGAAGAGAATACCTACTCATAAAGCTCAAAATAAACAATCTATAATTGGAATATTTAACATCCGATCTATACATTGGAAATAACTCTAATGTGATATGATATTCAAAGGACTCTTCAGACGCTGAAACTTTTACTGACTTATACTTCAGTGGGTATTGCCGCTATTGGTTATGGGCCCAGAAGCTAGGACACGACCGCCGAGAGGGATAAACATACAAGACGCCGGCCGGGGCTATTACCGAGTTCCGAGCGCGGCGGTTTCCTTTCACTCTTACGTCGAGGACGGCCATCACCCCCTCTCTTTCCCGCTGGGCCCCCAATTACCAGAGAACTGGAGTAGTATCGAAGTGAAAGTTACGTCACTGTGTACCTTTGACAGCGGCATTCGGGAAAGTCTCTTTTATGGCTGTAGTTTTGCTGGATTTATGGTAATTTCACATTTCCTGAGGGTAGATTTAAACACGGAGTATCTGTTTAAATCCTAAAAGTTCAAATACATTTTCGAAATCTTAGCTAAACCAGGAGTACAGTGTATAAAAGTAGTGAGGTTTGAAACCGATGAAAGTCCATCCATATTGGAACCCAAGAAAGGCTATGATTGTCAGATAGTTTCTCAGTAGGTAGCTTCCTAGACATACAATTTTTCAACCTACTTGAAAAAAAAAAAAAAAAAAAAAAAAAAAAAAAAAAAAAAAAAAAAAAAAAAAAAAAAAAAAAAAAAGATCAAGTCGAAATAATTTACCAAAATCATTAAATTCATATTTGTTTTATATATATGTGTGTATACACACACACACACACCCATGGATTGTTTAATAGCTGGTAACAATGTCTGGAATCTAATAAACAAGTCTAATTGCAAGAAAAAATAAATTAAGATCCTCAGACTATATCGAGCAAAAAATAAAATAAAATAAGTCGCAAATAGGAATTCCAATGAAATGAAGAATTATTTTCTTCTTTAATAATTATTATAAAACTAACATTTCTATCAGATAACAATATAATCTTCTTTATAACTAATTTATCTGCAGATATTATGTCAAACTGTTTATTTGATATTTATTTTGTGTGTGACTTTTTTTTTTTGTATAATTGCATATGACTATTTACTTAATCCATGTGCAGTGTTTTGGTACTAAGTGCTTCTTACTGAGAAGCAATGCATTTACCTATATTTAGGAGAATATTAGTTCAGAATAAACTCTTTTGAATGGTAAATGAAAATAACCCTCCATAATTTTATTCAAAACAAAATGCAGATCATAAATATGAAAATGTGATTCTGTGTGTTTATAATTTTTTTAATAGACTTTGCATATTCTAGACTCCAGAGTTATCATGTGATATGATTATGCAATTGTGCATATAGCATAAGGTCTTTTCTTATTTTATCTTTGGTTATTTAAAAATAATAATAATAATAATAATTTATGGTCATACAAGAAAGGTGTCTAATAATCCTCAACAAACACTATGAAGTTTCATACATTTCTAAATAAAAGTCTCTCATTTCCATTACCTGTGTTCATTCAGTTTTAGTATGCACATCTTGTAAAAAGATTTTCAATTTGTTCCAGGGATTTGTAGGATTGAGGCCTACGCAGCAGAGAGGAGTGCAGGAGCCAAAAGACAAGTCCAATATGCAGAACCAGTACCAAGAGCACAGCAGTATGCAGCTCAGCCTGGAGCACTTCAAGTAAACTAAATTCTTCGTAATCCCTATAAGACAATTAAAATTATTTTTATTTTAAAATTCTCATTAATTGACCTCATTAAATATTATTATTAATTTTAATGTTAATTATTTAATTTATCTTCCCCCCCCCCAAAAAAAAAAATAGATGTACCATATTTGTCATATTTTATTTTTTGAAAACAATTCCATATCTACTTAATACATTGGAAATGAATTGTTTGCAATAAATTAACTTAATAATATTTCATAAAGGAACTAAAATTAACCCAATCCAAAATTTTAACAGCTACTCTTGCTTTTTGAAATTTTAATGCTTAAGTTGTGTAATGGAGATTAATTGTCTAATGAATGAAAAAGATGGGGTTTCATTAATTGCCTAATGAATTAATGAAAAAGATGGGGTTTGATCAGAAAACCCTACCTTTTACATGTCATTAATTTTATGTAAATTAATTTATAACTTCACAAATTTGTTTTTAAATAAAAACAAATTTGTGAAATTAAATAGTTTTTAGTATAACCAATGTTTTGTCATAAATTTCATATCTTATTCAAAGCTAAAGAACCAAAAACAAGAATATAAGAGATGGTGTTAAATATGATCATAAACTTAAGGCTTGATTAAATAAGAATTATAACATATATTTAAATGAAACAAATTAATAAGCGATACTTAAAATATAAACTATAGCAGGTAAAAAAATATGACAAAAGGCAATATAAAAACCAAATAATCAAATGTAATACCAGGGAAGTAATCTAATCCGACATTTGGCTGCATAGATCTGTGTAACTCTTACTATTTTGAAATTATTTTAAAATTAAATAGAAGAAAAACACATAACAATTATCATCAGATTCCTTCTCATACTTTGTGTGAACAGTTGAAATGAAGCTGGGAACACGAATTTCAATGACAACTTTTGTTTATAAATATACCAAAATGAGGTATGCAGTGCAAAATATGTTAAAAATCTTTCAAAGAGTTTAACAACATTTACTAACCCTAGTATTTTTAAGATCAAAAAACATCTTTCATTTGATCTCGTTAAATTGTGGTAGTTGGTGATAAATTATCAGTAATAGAGAGCATAGATATAAGCAGTGGTGACTTAATTAGATTTAGATAACCTCAGCAGTTGAGCGCCATAAATCCCCCAATAAACAAACAATAATCAGATGTATAAAAATGGATTAAGTACTTTAAAAAAAAAATAAAAGTCACCACTGCTTATATCTAAGCTCTCTATTACTGATAATTTATCATTTGTCAACCTCATTGGTATTTTTTAACCATACTTCTGATGATGAATAAAAATTGTTGATAGTAAAAGGATATTGATTAAAAGAGAATTGGATATTGAAAACTATTAGTTCTTATTAACTAATTACAATTAGTTACTAATTACTAACCTTATTATATGTATTTGAATATTTTTCCAGATTTCTCCTGAATATTACGCATATCTTCAACAAGTTCAGGCCCAGCAATACCAAGCTCAACAAACACCTGCTGACTTAAACCAAGCTCTTTCTGCAAGGTAAACGATCTTTTGTCATATATAAAAAAAACAATAATAAGCAAAATAAAAAAAATTATAATAGGAAAAATATAATTTGTTAATAATAATAATATCAACGCATACTAAAAAGTTGGTTATTTTAATGACTTTTACGAAATTTTAAAAATTAAATTATAATCATCAAATAAGATACTTATTTTCTAAGGGGCATGGATTTCATTAATTGAGTATTATGCTCTAATGGAAATGGAATCGGAAAGGGATTGCTGAGTATGTGTTTTTTTTTATAATACTATGCTTCTGTTATTATTATCTTATTCATAATGAGGAGCACACTAAATCAGTTAGCCACAATTCATTACTGGAAAGAAAAAAGACAAATATTAATTAATTCCTCAAGATAAATATCCCTAATGGGCTTTGGGTGTAAGTAAACAAATGTACCACATACAGCGCTTACTTACTTTTGACCTCCTTTATTATGAATTATTTATTTGAATTTTATTTAGTTACCTAATTCAAATTTTTTTTTTTTACTTTATCAGAGGGCCACAAAGATTTCAACAACCCGTGATAGCAAGGAGGCCTCCAGTGCCTGAGGAAACTAGGAGGCTCCAGGAGAGCTTTGCACAACAACCAATAAGGGATCAGGAAAGGGAAGACCAAACTAATCAACAATTGATTGCCTCTGGTAAGTTCAAGCTTATAGTTATAGCTGTACAAAAACCTCATTGGCCTGAAACATCCACCTTACTGGGAAAAACAGTTTGATTGAAAGGTCTTATTTGTGCCAAGTAAAGACTGTAAGAATGTAAAAGACACCTTTAGATCAGCTAAATAAATAAACTAAATAAAACACATTTACTCTAACCAGTGTATTTATTAATTAAATCACAAAGGGAAGGGAGGATTGAGGGGGGGACACAGAATTATTGCAAAGGGAAAAGTGTTTTGGTTTTCACAGATAAAATATTTAATAATCATTATTTTACTGAAATACTGCTAATAACCAATAACAAATGATTCAGAGTGTCCTTAAAATTACTTTATTATAGAAATATAAAGAAAAAATTAGTATTTAACACATCAGTTATCATTAATTTTATAAGCATTTGCTAACGATAATAATTGCACACAATAGTTATTAATATTAATATTTCCCCTTATTTATTATTTAATTCACAACACTTAAAACCAAAGTGAGAACGAATTAGATCAAATTTAACTTTATTTAATTTGTTACTTAATTATTTAATATTGTTATTTAAAATATGTTGTTACTTGTTACTCTACCTTACTGAACTGAAATGTACAATAAAGTAGAATTTTTATTTCTATAAATCTAAAAGTACTTTAAAATTTGGATTTGCAATGTGTATAATTTATATATTGTATATTATAATCAGTAATACATCATTGTTTCATCAAAAGTGTAAAATCCATATACTTCAATTGTATAAATTCCAATATACTTCGCATATATATTTGAATATAACATCATATTATACAATATACATAATATCACTTATATAACATAAATTAGCATAATATATTACACTGTTTGTTTATGGTATACAAAAAGGTATGATATTTGTTTTTCATTAGGGATTCCATATTTGCTTTCACTATTTATCAATGCTTTCACTAATAATAGAGACAGCATTAATTTATTACAAAATACTTCATAGAATCAGTATTTAAATTCACATAAACCCAAATTTTATCACTTAAACCTCCTATTATGTGTTAATTAATAAATGGAAATTCTTCAATCAATCATTGAAACTTTTTACTCTTATTTTGAAATAGCCTTAATTTTTACTTTCAAACAGGCATTTTTCTTAAAATGCTTCAGATTTTTGGAGTAATCAATACAAAACCAGATAATAATTAAAGAAAGAAAAAACAGCAGGAGCCTTGGCAGCTCTAGGAGCACTTCATTGCTGGAATTGGATGTTATTTGAGAACCCTAGGGTACAAAGAATTTTCAATAAATGAATCAATTAAATAAGTTAATAATGATTTATAAGGAGCTAATATTAACTATTAAGTTTACAAAATTTGTAGTGTTTACATTTCCGTATATTGGTTCTTTTTTCATTTAAGTTTACCAAAATAAAGCAATGATGTTCAATAAACAATTTAAAAATTAAGTTGAGATATATATTTCAGTAGTTAATAAAACATTAAATAAAAAAGTTTATAAAAAGTTAAGAGTTTTATGAAGAATAATATTGTGCCTAGGACTGAACCCAACACAAGTAAGGCGTGAAAGACTACGGCAGAGTGCTCAAAGACTTGCTGCTCAACAAGCTGAAGAGAATGTAGCTAGGCAAGCACTGCAAGCCCAGGAACAGCAGTACCAGCAGCTCTATGGTCAGCCTCAGCAAACAA
This sequence comes from Oncopeltus fasciatus, assembly GCA_000696205.2. Classification (NCBI taxonomy): domain Eukaryota; kingdom Metazoa; phylum Arthropoda; class Insecta; order Hemiptera; family Lygaeidae; genus Oncopeltus; species Oncopeltus fasciatus. The sequence goes on from KZ807421.1 coordinate 269,956, forward strand.
ACCTGCTCCAGTTGGTTCCAGTTCCAGAGGTATTCTAAAGTTACTTATTTATATATCTTACTCCACAGTTTATTCCTTGATTGACTCAAATAAAAGTTTCTATTAGCTGACTTGGCTATGATTGCACTTAAATTACAAATATGTTAAGTGATCTTCCTTCATAGATCTCTAAACCTCTTATAAAATTTACAGTCTTCATAGCCTTCTTGCAAAATATTTTTTATTTTTATAAATATTATCTTATAACATTAATGTTACGTAATATTATGTGTAAACCGTAAAACCTACCCATATTAAAAATAATTTTTCTCTACTATGAATTTATAGGCTGAGCCATTTTGTAGTTCTGAAAATCCTTCTTTGATAATATATGAGGAACTCACAGCTTCAGCTTAAAGTTGAAAAAAAAAATTGACCAGCATATTTGAAAGTAGTCCTAGTGGTTTCATGAGATTGTCACAACAACTATTAACTGCAAACAAGTTAATAGACTCTAGCTGGAGTTAAATAAAGACAGCCAAGCAGGAGCTGATTAGGCTAAACTATGCAGTTTCCTTGATTTCATTAAAGATCAGCATGATAACTAATTAATTTCATCTTAAAAACCAAAAAAGAGAATGAAAGGAAAAATTCATGTTACTGAGGCTCACTCATTGCTGAGAAGAAAGAGGAGGGGAAGTCACTCAATCTCCCATAATTCATTCTTAAATACTTTCAATTTTGCTCTTATTATGAAAAATGTTAATAAATAAATATAAATATTTTTTTCAAGAGAGATCTTTTTTAAATTAAGGGTGTTGTTTTTCCATCAATAAATTGACTGTTACAGGCCATTTTCCGTATGTCTGTTGTGATTTGTTTTGTAATGTAATTCTGAAGTCAGTAAGTAGTGTGCAGTCGTATATTAAATGTCGGTATGTCTGTTCATGGGTAAAGTCACAGGGACAGTATGGAGAGTCTTTAATTTAGAAGTAACTGTTGACTATATATGTGTGTGTGTGTGTCCGGGCGCGCTTGTGTGTGTATGTGTACATAAGTTAGAGTTACTGCGAAACTTTAGCATAAGTAGGTTAGTCAAAGTGCCTATATTTAATAGATAATCAATGTGAACTCCAAGACAAATGATGTTGGGACTGGGAGTTAACCCAATATCTGTGTATGTGTATTATGTAAGTAGCTGGCAGGGAGGTAACTACACAATACAGGTTCCTCTAGCCTTTGTTCTCCAGCCAAACAGAACACTATCGGGAGGGCGTACTTGGAATTAGTGTATTGTTGGAGCACGGACTTGGCTTCCTGTGGCTTCACAAGCTCTGACTAACTTCACTGCACGCGAGAATATAAAGTATTCACTTTTCTCATCCTACACACACAATTTGCTTATTAAAAACAATTATTCAAATGAAATTAAATATTCTTATCCAATGTGGTCATGTGAACAATGTAAATTTTTATTTATTGTGCACTGGTTTCGAAGAATTTTATTTACCATAATATTTTTAATTAAAAAAAAAAAGAATAAAATATGACAGTTAGTACTTAATCCTGTTTACAGTTACAGAACTGTTTTTTTCTTGGTTCCCCAACTAGGGTAGAGTTTTTTATTTTTATTTTTTTTTTTTTTCTCGCTCTCTGTACGATTCAAATTAAGAACTGTTTTCGTATTTAAAAGAATTTGACATTAACACACCCCGAATTCAGTTTCTTTATTATGAACTCTAGAATTAAACGCTTAAAGGAAAATACGCATTATGTAATATAGTACAGACCTAATCGTTTGATGTCTCCTTGTAAGATCCCTGAAAAATGGAAGACTTTTTTTTAAGGGTCGCTTCATCCTCCGGATCGATTCCAAAGCCCCGAACAACGCATGCTATTATTTGGATTAGCGCCCCAATCAAACCCTTCAATCCTTGCTCGCTGGCATTCTATTGGTTCCAGCGATCTGTATTGATAGAATCCTTCCTCCTTTTTTAACTCCNTTTTTATTATTTATTTAATTTAAATTTTTTATTGTTTATTCAGTTATGCAGCTTTTCTTCTTAGTTCAAACTTAACAATTTTCTTTGTTTTGTAAACTAATAATGGCTATATAAAATTAAAATAGCATAACTATTTTTATTTTAATAAAAATGACATACATTTCATAAATGAGGAAATAAAAAATAAAAATATTTATTTGGAAACATATTGATTTTATGTTGTTACTAATTTATAATTCACAATGAGTTAAAATTATTCGTAGAAATTAATAAATTCTATGCATCTTAAATTGAATATATTCATCAACAATATTTTAGTCAGTAATGTCTAAAAATGAAAGTCATTAGTAATTAGAAGTAACTAATCCTATTTATATGTTGGCATTAAAAAATAGTAAAAAATTTTTTTTTTTTTTTAAAAGGAGATTCCAGTACAACAACCTTCTGAAAGCACTCCAGCTCCAGACAGAGTTTCCTACAGCCAGGTGACGTTTGGCAGCACTAAGCTCCCTCAACAGAGACTCGTTCCTGGGAGGACCCAGCTTATTTATAATAGGCCTCAGGCCCAACAACCTGCAGTTTACAGGCAGCCCCAGCCTGCCCAACCTCAGCAACAGGTGATTTACATATAAAGTGGACAGAACTAGTAAATCTCTTTTTGGTGGATCTTCCATTGTGAAACTCTATTTCAAGAATTTGAAGACTATTTTTATTTGTTTAGTTTTTAAATATCTGTTCATAATTTTAAAGAACATAATTGAAGTGGAATGTTTTTATCACATATTCTTTTTTGTTTATAAAATGTGTTTCAACAGAAAATATATAAAATAAAATGTTTAAAAAATTTAAGAGATTTTTGAAGCAGGTTTTAGAACTGATTGAAAACAATATGTGGCCCACAAATTTGTTTTCAATCAGTTCTAAAACCTGAAATATATAAAAAATATTTTATGGCTGGGACGGGATTTTGGCCCCGATAGCAAAAAGTAAGGCAGAAATAAGATTATTCCCTTTTCATTTATGACCCTGTAGAAGATTTTAAAATTGAATACTATTGAAATTTTTAAAGGATCTCTTAGATTGATGTATAAACTTTCATGCATATAGTTTTGCCTTATGCAGATTTAGAGTATACAAAATATCTTTTAAATCATAAATAATTTAGCAATTATTTAGAGTATTCGCTAAAAGACAATTACGTCAAAAATGGTTAATATGTATTTCATTCATAAATGTTACTAAATTATTTATTATTTCAATTTAATTTGTTATTTCATTGGAGATAGCTAGAAATATTTGATAAAGAAAATTTTTCCAAAATATATTAAAGAGTAAGGGGTTTTATGTATTTTGCTATCTATGTTAATTCAAAATAAATTATGGCCTATAACATTATGACTATAAGCTATTCAGTTTTTATTTTTTTCACAGGGCTTCATTATTTCTTGTACCACACTGTCTTATCTTTCAAGTCCTTCCCATTTAAAGCCATAAAGTTTTCATTTAAGATTTAGTATTTCTTTATTGCCTCCTATATCATCACTGCCATTCCACATAGAATATCCAAGTTACTTTGGTTTCTCAAAATCTGAATGGGCACAGATGAGAAAAGATTGTGCAAACCATTACGCATTAAATTCATATTTTTTTTTATATACATTTATTTTATGAATCCCTGTAACTTATTATTATTTTATGAACATAAAAAAAATATTACTAATTCANAAAATGATAATTATACTCTCCGAGATAAATAAGAAAAATTTATTTTAGAAATTCAAAATCAATGATATATTTTTTTATAAAGCAGACATATATAAATTAATATGACATATTTTGTTTAAATTAGTACAAGAATTTTAACAAAAACATGTCTTTTTTTTCAATATATATAGTAGAAGTTCAAAAATTGGCTGCTTGTAACCATGACCAACAAAACATAGATCACACTATCCAGCTATAACAGCTATAATAATCTTCCTAGATTTTAAAATAAAATTCATCTTTTTCTTAAAGCCTTTGAATCTCAATGAAGGGATAAAAGTCAATATACCTTATTATTATCTCATTTATTTAAACTAAAATATTTTCATCTCTTTATAGCCTCCTTTTGAATAATTAAATGCAGTATAAATATGAATAAATTTACTAACATAAGTTTTTTATCAGCAGTTCTTATGTGAACTGTTCAGAGTTGTATCACACTAAAAATTTAAATATTTTATTTTGGTTGTGGTTTTTTATCCCACGTAAATTATAAACAATTCATGAGAGGGAACAGAATAAAAAAAATCTATCTGTCCTCGCCAGGAATCGAACCTGGATCTCCTGCTATCCGGAGGGATAGCATACCAGGCCTTAGCATACCAGCCCCGGATAGCAGGATATCCAAGTTCGATTCCTGGCGATGACTGTTAGATTTTTTTTATTCTGTTCCCTCTCATGAATTGTTGACTAAAAAGTTAAATTAAAAATGGTTTGTATAGAGAAAAAACAAAAATTTCAAGAGACCTCGTTAGCTGCTGATGCCTTCCTAATTATAATGCCATAAATTGATTCAATTGCATTACAATGTTAGCTCCTGAAGGCCTATCAGTGCAGTATAAGGTCAAAAATCAAATTATATGATATTACTTCACTGTTAAGTTGTTTTAAATTGACCATTTTTTCTCATGCACAGAATTATATTTATATTTACAAGGGATCTTTGTATTTGTTAGTAAATATTTTTTATTTTATAGTTTCTGAAATTTAATTTCAAACTGTTTCTGCTCTATTTGTTATAAAGCTTTCTTCGTGCCTCATGCTTTTCAATATATTCACAATGTAGAACTTGTTAAAAGATAGTTCAAATTAATATTATATTATGGTTCTTCAAGAATCTATTTTTCATTTAAGCAGTTCATTTAAGGAATTAGTGTTTCATTTTAAGAATATATGCTATATTCCATTTTATATTATTGTTGTTCACAAAAAAAAAATGCATGTAATTAAATTTTATGTTTGCTTTGGCATGGTTTTTCTTTGTGGATGGATATCCTTTTACTTTTGTAAATATCTTTTCTTCTTTTCTCTCCTTCTTCATGCACCAATTCAAAATTGAAGAATCATAAATTAAGTCTATAATTTGGAGATTTCCTCATGACTATTTTGAAGAAAATCAGGTAAATAACCCATTTTATTTAAAACTACCTTTGTCATTTCTTTTCTTTTTTTTAATGCTAATTGCTTCCTTTTTTGCTTTTGAAATTACTGAAACTATTTATTTAATAAGAATGCATACAAAATAAATAACTTTATAAAAAAATGAAGCACTCACTAAGTCTTGCACATTTTGCAATAGTAAATTTCTATATCATATTAATAAGGTGGATGATTGTTGGGATTAAACCTGATTAATTCAATGGGACAAAAATTACCACTTCAATTAATAAATATTAATTAAGCTTTTAAAATAATTTGAAATATAATCTTTTCAAAATAATTTCAATTAACCTGGAACAACCTTGCACTAATATTGCCTTTTTTTATCTTACTATAAACAATAATGCTGAAGGTGTGGAATTCTATAAAATCTAGATTTCAATTAACGGGTTCTAACTTCACATTTTCTTAGTCAGTAGGCATAGCTGCTGTATAAAAAAAGGGGCTCTTGCTCAAGTTAAAATCTCAATTGTCAGATGAGTAATTTAACCTTACTGAGCTGCAACATTTAACTCACTGAAACAACTAAAATTGGCAACTTCAATCTGTCGTATTCAAAGTGAAATAAACATTACTAAATCACAACGTGAATTAATAAAAATTATTTATATCTGTTTTCTTTTTCAAGAATAATACTGATGCTTTAGGTAGCAAAAAAAAATAAAAAATAAAGCTTCTAGTGCTTCACTAACTATGCATCTGAAGCTCTTAGCTGTTTTCATTGTTCTCTCAGTTTTATTCTAATCTCTAAGGCGACTAACCCGCAAACTTCTAGTAACTACTAGAATGAAAGATTTGCAATTTCATATTGGCTTATTTTAACCCCAAAATGGTTTATGGAAAAGTTGTTTAATTTAGCAGGTATTGAAATGGTCATTTAAAGCTAATAGACTTAATAGAATTTTTTATATTTATTTTAAAACATAAACTTAGTCAGTAAGTAATTAATGGTTTGAAGCATGGTATTTATTATGGTTTTATATATCTCTTGCTTAGAATTTACCGGGCTTAGTTAGATGTCTCCTTTAAGTGCATCTCTAAACCTCTCTCATTCTTTTAGACAAGTAATAAAATAAATTGTTTTTATTTCAAAAATCAATTGATACCAATGAATATATATCACTTTACATATTTCAATTTTATTTATGAGCATTTTGATTGGACCAATCTGCTAAGAATTTACATGTTTTTGCCTCACAATAATTCTTTCAATCAAAACCCCACAAAAAATTTGTTTTATTTGATCACCGATGTATCAAGTGTTTTATTGATGAGCCAATTTACTAAAATTGAAATCAATAATCATAATTTGAAACAAATTTATAAATATCAGTTTTATATATTACCTTAGGTTTGCAATTTATATAATTAATTGTTGAACTAACCAACTCTTCTTTCTGCTAAACACTTACTTGGTAACTTTTCAACTTAAATAGTTAATTTGAAACTAGTGAAATAATCTTTCATAATCTCTGCTATGCACATTACAGTTGAATGTATTTTTTCCCAAAAATTTTTAATCACAGTTCATTATTCTTAAAATTTCCATTATCATGAGTTTTGTTACAAATTAATTTTAATTGTGAAAGACAGATATAATGGTTATTTTCATTCATTATTTCACTGTTTTTGCTACAGGTGGTTTATCAACCTCAGTTTATTTATACAACAATCCCTCAAAGAGTAAAATCGGTGCAACCACAGCAGGCATCCTACTCCCAACGGGAAACTCCTCAATTAAGGGCCGGACCACAGATAGCTTATGCTCAACAACCTGAGAAGTCACAGGAAGATACATTCCAGCCACAGAAAGGGGAGTCTGTAGCTTACCAAAGGCCCAGACCAGCAGCCTACCAACCACAAAGACCTAGGGTTTTAACATATCAACCTCAAAGAGCTCAACCAGAGTCCTACCAGACTGAGAGCCCTGTGACATATCAAACACAACCCCAGGCCCAGTATCCACAAGCAGAAGTTACACAGAAACAAACTCCTGATCAGTATCTCATTGAAACAACCAGGACTAAACCTGAACCACAACAGCAGGTACTAGATTACAGAAAGAGAGATAGCACTATTGCTAATAAGATACTTTTATATTTTGTAGTGTAGTAGGTAAATATTTACAATAATTTATTGTTATGCATTATATCAATTATTTTTTCCAGATTTCAAAAGAGTGTTTAGCTTAAAATATGTCTCCAAATTTGTAATGTTAGTTATTTGCTTATAAATGCTACATATATATTACACCGTTTGAGAAGAGCAGCCTATATCTGAAAAAAATCAGTCAAAGGGTATAAAAATGGGGGCAAAATATAAATTTTCGGCTTGCTTATTGACCTTTTAAAATGGATTATAATATTTGAAATTATCATAATATAGCATCAATGATGAAACCAATAGGGATTTTCTTAGTTTTTAAAGTGCAGAAAGTGTTATTCAACAATATTCACATGAGAAAATAATGCAATAAATTACAAAGCACATTAATATAACTTTAATTCTAACATTATGGAGCTTATTTATTGTCAACATTTTCATAAACTTATTTTTCTTTTTGTAGGTGATAACTATTCCAAGAAGGCAACAACAGTTTAGCTACAGGCCACAATCTGATTATCAGGAGTTACAGGCAGCTCTCATTGCTCGCCAGCAGCAGGCTCACCTAGTTCATCAACAAGCAGAAGCTTCAGCCTCGACTACCCCTGCCCCAAGATCCTCAATATATGTTACCACTGCCCGAAACTCCCCTAAAAAATACTCTCTCCCAGCAGAGTATGATTCTACTCCTCAGCACCGACCTCTCACTGAGAATGAGCTTAATGCACTCATCAATGCGGGCTTCAGAGTAGGTTCAGGTGAGCAGGAAAACCTGTATGACCCTCGATTGTCCAAGCGCCAGAATTCCAGACCCAAAATTGGTAAGGTCCCTCTTTCAGAAGAAGAGAGAGAGATGCTTGCAAAAAATGGAATTAGGAGCCTCTATAGAGTACAAACTGCTGAGTCACAGGACGCCCCTGTCACATATGTCTTAGCTGTTGAAAATGTAAAACGAGAAACTGATGAGTCAACTTCTACATGAGCATATGCATTTAAACTGAATCTAATTATTCATTATTGTGATATTGATTTCTCTGACGTGCTTTGAAAAAGTTGCTAGCATTTCATGTACACCAAAGCTCTGGAATTCTTTTAACCTATGGATTCATGAAAACGTCATTTTTATTGTAAGCTTTTGAATTTATTGTTTAGACCTGACAAATTTTTACAATTATTTCAAATTTTCTGAATTTATTTAAAATTTCCAAATCCTGCTATTTATACTAAGGAATACTAGTTGCTATACCAAGAAACTTCATAATATAAGTGGCAATGTTTGATGGATTGAGATGTGTAAGATAAAAATGCCACATACCACCTATATATTTCACACAAATATATTTTCAAAAATTGTGTAAGAACATTAACATTTACTGTAGATAAATTTTGGCTTCATTTCAGCTAACTTAACGTTTATTCAAAGATTCAAACATTCTAAACATGGATATTTTGTACAAAATATTTTTGGATGTATTTTAGTGTGAAAATTATGATGTAAACTGAAAAATAATAAAATGGCAAATTAATGATTGGAGTTATTGGATTGTTTGTGAATTTATTTCCATTAGATCAATTGTCTATAAAAGATTTGGAAAATAGTGTAAATAATTATTTATGTACCTCTAAATTAGTAATAAGTTTATCATAATGATATTGTTTTGTTGTTTATGTTAATAGAGATGTGTAAATATATTTTTTTAAGCAAATACATTTTTCTCATAATTATTCATTGTAATTTTACTTTTCTTTTCCATGCCTCTGCCCATTAAAAGCTTATTTCAGGCCAAACCATAGGTTTGAAATAGTATGTAGTGCATAATAATTTAATCTGTTATAATTTTATTCAGCTGGAAGTCAAAACAGGAGTAGGCAATTTTAATGAATGCTATATATGTCTCTTGCCCACTAGTTTGCTTTTTGCACAAGGGATATGTTCGGAAACACATATGAAAATGGGAAGTATAAAGAATGAATGAACACATTATAATGCAAAAATGACTGATGGTCACTGTCTGTAAGCTTGATTTGCAAAAATGATGATCCTATTCTAGGATGACTAGATTGAGCTGCAAGAGCTCACATTAATCTTAGAGTCAACAATATCTCACATAACTCTTAATATAAGAAAATAATGAACTTTGTCACCAACTGGTACATGACTTTTTAAAGGAGATGAACCAGTATAAATGCATTAAAAAGAAACTGAAGAAGAAGTAATTTAGTAAATTAGTGTATATGGCTACAGAAGTCTGCCTCCTGCTGAACCATGAGACAGCACCACCAGAATACATGCATGTTATTCCTGGTGTTGAACGACCAGTCAATGTATCATCTCCAAGATCAGCATCTGAGTTGCAAAAAATATTTCCCTTGCCATAGTATCTGTTGAGGAGCAGTCCAAGATCAGGAGCATCCTTCAGATAGCGAAAAATTCTTTTCACTTTGCATACATCATTTTCAGAAGGATTGTCCAGCTTCCGGGATACAACACTCACAGCAAATGAAATGTCAGGTCTGGTTCCTGTCATTAGGTACATTAAAGAATCACTGCTTCATGATAAGGAAAGTCCCTTTTGGATTTATTTATCATTTCCTTCCCTGATTCCTCACTGTCATCCTTTTAGAATGGGAGTACTAACTGCCTTGCACTCATCCATTTAAAATTTTTAAGAAGCCTATTGACTTATAGGCTAGGTTATTTTTTAATGTAGTCCTTTTGACTTATTTTAATACCTTCCTTGTTTTGAATGATCTAAAAACCAAGGCAATATTCAGCTGGTTTTGCTGTGACCCTAAATTGAGTTTTAAGTTTAGCAATAATCATTTCAGCTTCATCTTTACTTGATGAGGCTATTAATCCATCATCAACATACAAGATCAACAAAATTTTAACTTTGTTATTATTTTTAATATATAAGCATGGATCTGCCGAGCTTATTTTAAAACCTAAGCTTTCAAGGAAACTACTTATCTTTTGGTTCCAATGTCTGGGAGTCTGTTTTAAATCATAGAGTTTCTTATTCAAATTGCAGACTTGGTTAGATTTCTCCTGAAAACCCACTGGCAGTATAATATAAATTTCCTCATTTAACTCACCATTTAGAAAGGCAGTTGAGACATCCAATTGATACAGATGCATATTCTCATCAATATTCTCTGTAGCAATGCTAAGAACCGCCCTGATAGTAGTCCTACTAGCAAAAGGACTGAAGGTTTTTTGATAATCCTTTATGATATTCTGTCTACAGGAAACGTATCGAAGAGTTGACACAGTCCTAACCACATATCTCTAGCAGTTTCATATTTCCGCACTTTTGCGAACATTTCTTCTGCCTTATTGTTAGACATTATTAACAAAGCTTGATTGTCTGTACTTTTAAACAGAGCTAGTTCCTTTTTAAGGCTTTTTGAAACTTCGCCATCTAATGAAGTTGCTGGCAATGTCTACTATGACCCATCAACAGTTTCTGTCGCTCTCGGTATTATACGTAAGGCGATTCCTATTTTTGCCTTCCTGTTGTCCCAATTGGATTTTCCTTCCAAGTGAGTAATTTGAGGCACCGAGAATGACTTCAATTGCTATCCCATCTTGAACTCAGAAATTGTTGGTTACCGTGCGGCCAAAGACAATAAAAATTTCACGTATTATTTCTTTATGGATGCGCGCAGAACCCATAAACTGTTCACGTATGATGAACTATGATCCATATTTTATATAATACATAAAAATTCACAAAATAGTAGCTGTTTAATCAAATTTAATCCATTAAACACTGCATTTTTTTATTTAACTTATTTTTGTGTATAGTACATCAATGTTTTAGAGCTAATGAATGATATTAATTAACGATTGGTTAAAACAAAATGAATTTGCAAATGTAACATGAAAATTAATTTTGAATAATAATTATGAAGGAATAGGAGAATATATTTCAAAAGAGACCTTAACTGACAATAATCCAGTTAATATGACTCATTATTAGTCTACTAAAGGACTTAAAAATTACAATTGAGGAAGCCTAAGGTTCCTGAATTAAATTTTCCAGAGATGATCTTTAACATTTGACAGCAATCTTAATTTTTTTCACTTAATGTAGATTATAAATAAAGTTGTAGTGTGGATTTGGCAACACATTACTTTCGTGCTTTCAAATGGAAATAGAATAGATATTATTTTTTACTTTAAAATCAATTAAATCACATTAATGACTACTTAAAATGCTATTATTTCATATTACTTTCTAAAAAAAACCTATAAATGAATTAATAATGCATTATATTATATTTTAAAAAACAGTTTCATAAAACTATTCATAAAACCAGATATTATACAAACATTTTAAACAGGGGGAAAACTATATCCTCTTCAACACATTGTCTGTTAGTAAAAATCTGATCAAACCTCACGCCATGAATGATCTTAGCTCTTGGCCTTTTAAATTCATATGAAATGTTTGGCAGTTAAGATTGAATAATGGAACGAAAAAAGCTGATCAGGTCTTAGCAAATATATTTTTTCAATGGCAAGAGCACTATTTAGTATTAAAAGAAAAAAAAATCGATCAAATAAAATGCAGGGGCGCCGGGATAGCTCAGGGGATCCGTACGGGTCTCGCAATCCTGACGCCGCGGGTTCAAATCCCGCCCAGGTCAATCTTTTATTTATAATATAGAAGCTTGTCCTGAGCCATGGGTGTTTAGAATGGGGTGGCAACCTGTAGATAGCCCCTCCCTCCAATGACCCTTAGTGGTTGCAAGGGAGGCTAACCCAGCAAAAAAAAAAAAAAAAAAAAAAAAAAAAAAAAATAAAATGCAAAACGAAAATATCGGGAAGTTTTTGGTGTTTTTAAGAATGCAAAGAACCCTCCAGAAGCCTAGAGGAAGTTTAAATTATTTAAAAACACTTTTTCAGCATTTCTGTCAATGGTAGTCAAACAAAGAACAATGGTTTTCTCATATAGTCATCATTGTAGCATTATTTTTCCTAGGTTCCCACATGATTGGGACAGAAAGTAAAACTAATACAATTTTATCTATATTTTGAAAATAATTACATTTTCTTTTTTAAATTATGTTTACAAAAAGTTTGTTTTAAATGGTCTATTCTTATTCTTTTCACCTTATTTGGTATTTTGTTCCGTTTGTTAATGCCAAACAGATATAAATGGTAATGCAATCAATCAAAGGTTTGTTTAGGGTCATTCATCAACAGAAGTAATCAGAAGGAGAGATCAACATTTAGCACGAGGTGGGAATTCACTACTAGGTTTTACTGTTATTTCATTTTGAAGGGAGAGGGATTGAGGTGGTTTCCAGGCGTCTTTGTTTACAGACAAGTTGCACAACCAGTGGGATCAGTCGTCCCAGATTCTCGAGAGCCCCTTGCATGAGGAATTATGGGGAAAAGGACAAATGGAGTGACACAAAGCCGGAGCGGCCTTGGCAAAGGCCGGGCGAGGCGAGGGAGGAGCCGCCCAGAACAACTGACCTTTCCCCAGTGCAATTCGGCGGCTGACCGAGTCATTCGGGCGAATACATTTCAGATGCTCTACCATGTTATGTAGCAAATAAAGTCACTCCCGCAGACCTGGGACAACTGAGACCCCTGCGACTGTAGGACTACTTATTTCAATTATTCTTTGGGATAAGCCCATTTTTCTGTCCTTGGCATTATGAGCGAACCAGGCGACCGTGAGGATCGTCCAGCGGTATAAAGCCGCTCTATATCAGTACGAGCTACTTTGAGTGAGGCCTGACAATTTTGACGGTTATCTCCTGCCAGCTATTAAATTTTCTTTGTAATAAGCTTACATGATAGACAGCCGATAGTAAGTTATGTTCAGAGACAATTATATTCCCATCTTTAAGTGTTCTACAGCGGTAATTCATAAACCCTATATGACGTGGATATACAAAAAAAAAAAAAAAAAAATATGCATGAGTGAGTGCTTTTTAAGCTATTGACTTTATAATAAATTTATTAAAACAATTAAAATTCTTTAAAACGTGATATGCCGTTACTTTTGATAATTATGACTAAAATATTATCATTAGATTCAAAACTTTATATATATATATATTATACCCACTCACAAAAAAAACCACAAAAATACGTGTTCTAGTGTCCTTTATAGAAAACTAAACCAAATTTGGTAATTAGGCTTCTTTTTTTAATCATATTGGTTAAAATCGATCAACCTCTCAGAGAGAGATGATACTTGTGAGAGACCTAATTGGAAAATCGTATTTTCTATCATACAATTAATGTATTTAATACTATTAAACTGAGAAAAAAAAATGTAAAATTTGATTTTAAATACTTATATTCCAGTAAAATGCAAATTTTTTCTAAATTATTTATTAATTCCGTTCTATGACATTTTTACATAAAATTGTTTTTTGCTTCAGGATAAAATATCAATAGCTCTCAAATCACCGCTGATATTGGTATTTGAAAAAGCGGACGAAAATTGGGCCGGGGACAGGAGGCTAATCCCACTCCATAATAAGCCCGCATTCAAACGGCAAGATGACCTTCTGAATCCTTACTTTTTTTTTCTTTAAATTTAACTTGGTAATCAGAGAAGGGATGCATAAAGATGTAGTGGTGGTCTGCAAGAGCTGCACATTGTTTTGAAAATGTACGGTCGGCATTCAGACGAATGCTTAGAACGTAGGGGAAGCACAAATCGGTTCCAAAGAAGTACATGAAGTACAGAAAGGTTTCTTGTTCAACAAAGATGATCTCTGACGGAAAACCATGCATATCTAACATAATTCTTAACATTTAAGCCGACATAAAGACGTCAGATTCCCAACCTTACTATTTAAAGTCTTAAATATCGCCTTAGTATGCTTTTTTCATAAAAATGTTTTAGAACTAATTGAAATATTAAATGTTAAACCCATTATGTTTTAAAATGTTTTTTCATATCATAAATAACGAAGCATTTTATATATTTTTAATTAATTGATATAATTTATAAAAATTGTGTTCTATAAATGTCGAAGGTTATGCGTATAATTAGCATATTCCCCATGTTTCATTATAATGCACTGTGACTAAATGACAAATTGGATCTTTCAAGTCAGAAAGGGCAAAGCGCAATGAGAAAAAAAAATTGATTTCATTTAGATTGATTCCAGTCTGCTTCGTAATCTTCTTAGCTAAAATAAATTCTTCAATTCTAAGATGATTTTAGTTAGGGTTCGGTCGAGGTAGATACAAAAAAACACAAATTAAAAAAAATGTATTTTTTTAATAAAGGATTATCTGCCAACGTTTCGGATTACATTGTAAGCCATCTTCAGGGCTATCATGAAGATGAGAGAGGAATGGAAATGTGAACTTAGGGACAGGACGTCCTCTCTCAACTTCATGATAGCCCTGAAGATGGCTTACAATGTAAGCCGAAACGTTGGCAGATAATCCTTCATTAAAAAAATACATTTTTTAATTTGTGTTTTTTTGGATCTACCTTGACCGAACCCCAACTAAAATCATCTTAGAATAATATCTACGGTCAACAAACTCTCATTTTAAATTCTTCAATACATTTCATTCGTAAAAATGTAAATAGAATATGTTTTTAAATATTCATAACATTCATTATACACCACCTTCATTATTCAACATACCTATTATGTTCCATTATCACTTTTTGGGCATTAATAATTAAAAATATATATATATGATAGTATATTTTAGTCTCTCTCCAAACCCCCTATCTTATTTATCCTTCTTCAGCCAAAAATTAATTAATTGTAGTATATAAAATTGAAAAGCTTAATTTTTTTCAATGCTTGTGGTACCTTAAACCTAGAAGTTACATTTAAAAAAAAAATTTCTTATTTATCCCTAGACTGGACACTGTGGCGAAGTTCCGAGGAATTTCATCCTGAGCAGTTTGTTTCAAAATTGTTTCGAGCAACAAAAACTGCAACCTGCAGAAAGTGATTGAGAATCTCAGTTTCTTTAATCGCGAGATATTTTAAATCTCTTAATAAAAGCTTTGTCAAGCGCGCTCGCCTTTACCTCTCAGCCAGATGGCCGTTATCTGCCTGCTTAGATATCGGCTAAGGAGATTTAAGATATTGCTCAGCCCCTAGCTTAGCAATAAGGAACAGTAAATTTTAAACAATTAATGCGAGGGAATAGAATAAAAAATCTATCCGACCCTGTTAGTGTGTTGGGAATTTAATAAGTTATTTGGCTCGTCCCGGTGGTGCAATGGAAGCATACCGGCCCGTAAAGCGGGAGATCCGGGTTCGAGTCCTGGCTGGGACAGATAGATTTTTTATTCTATTCCCTAGCATTAATTGTATAAAATTTACATGGGATAATAAACTACAACTAAATTAATATTTATTAGTAAATGTTTATATATGTATTTTCTACTTTTTGGTTTATTATTAACTAAATAATAAATACGAGGTTAAAACATATAATAATAAATTTTTAAAATGTAATTTTTGAAAATAAAAGAATAAAGTAAAATCATATATTCATGCAAAGTTTAGTAACAAAACAAAATTTTAAATGGATGCGTTTAACGAGAAGGATAAAACTCTTTGTTTATACCTTACAATTTATATCTAGTTATAACTAGTAATTTATATCTTTATGACCAAGATGAAGCATTGGAACTTCTGGATTTCTAATTGGCAACTTGCACGATCATATGGGAAAGAAAGTCAGTCAAATCATTTGACCATAAATTATGATGTTTTAATTATCGATTATAAAGGAAGTTTTTTTTGTTTCCCTTTCAATCATTTAGGGTAATTGAAGGGGGAGGGGATATCTACAGGTTGCCACCCTATTCTCTTTGGTCACATCGGTCTTGAGTGAGATTTGAACCCGCAGCGCCAGGATTGCGAGACCCGAACGGATCCCTGCCACCCCTGAGGAAATTCTCTCTGTGAATTATTTTTTTAAAAGTTACTTAACTATTTGCAATGAAGTTATAAGTTGTGTATCAAATACTCTTAAGCTTCCGCGTAAATATTTTAATACAGGCATGCCGACGACTTAAACGTCACTCCTTCCTAGTAGTTATTTCATTTGGAAATTTGACCCATTATGCATTTTCTTCTTTGCTCCTTCATAGTGATCCTCCATAGTGACCCCATAGTGACCCCATAGTGATCCATAGTGATCCTCCATACTGACCCCATAGTGATCCATAGTGATCCTCCATAGTGACCTCCATAGTGATCCTCCAAAGTGACCCTATAGTGATCCATAGTGATCCTCCATAGTGATCCTCCATAGTGATCATCCATAGTGGTCCTCCATAGTGATCCTCCATAGTGATCCTCCATAGTGATCCTCCATAGTGATCCACCATAGTGATCCATAGTAATCCATAGTGATCCATAGAGCTCCTCCATAGTGATCCTATAGTGATCCTCCATAGTGATCCTATAGTGATCCTCCATAGTGATCTATAGTGACTCCTCCATAGTAATAGACACATTTTGTTCAAATCAAGAGTTATTGCTAATGACTGTAGCAAGTCATTTATTTAATTAGTTTTAAAAGTGACAGGAATTATTTATTCAACTGCAATGAATAGTACATGACGAGACTCGCACCCCAGCCAGCAGCAATATCTTTCGGTTGGATTCTGGAGCACGACTTGACCTATACTACTTAATCATCTCGGCCATTGGAATAAACAGCGTCTATCGGAGGAGAACGGGAGGCGAGCTAATGGGACTCTGGAAATCGCCCTGACACTTGACTTGAGCCGGGGCGGGACCCAAGGCCTCGCGATGCTCCTGGGCAGAAGTGGACCATCCCACCACGCCCCTCGGCATTTCGGGGGCCTCCGCCCAGATCTTATCCAGCCTTCACCTCAGCACTGCCTACACTCCAGCGGGGTCCGGATAACATCTGGGCGGATGGGATTGCAGCCGGACTTTAAATAAACAACCGGATTGAGGAAACGTGACGAGCGCCGGACCGATTTTAGCATGGGTAGTGGTTACCTACTGGCTGGTTCTCTGTGCATTATTCAGACATCTTTAAGCAGATTTATTTCAAAGAAATCATGCCATTCACTGAACTAATGTAAGGCAAGCTAAAAATAAGGTCCGTATATATATATATATA
>KZ807421.1:289320-310447 GCA_000696205.2 Oncopeltus fasciatus
TCTTCAGGAGCTGCCACCTTCCGTCTCGGAGCAGTCACTCAGCGACGCCTCAAACCTAGACTATTTTCTCTATTTACTCTTTTCACATCCAGGACCTCACCTACAAACACCATGAACGTCTGCCGCTGTCTTCAGGAGCTGCCACCTTCCGTCTCGGAGCAGTCACCCAGCGACGCCTCAAACCTAGACTATATCAGCATATACTGCTCTAATAATTTTATTATATTTTTGTTTTATTGTGTAAATAGTATAGTATTTATTGTATACATACCATGTCTTCCATCTTGTGTAAAAAACAACTGTTTTGGGCCAAGAATAAAAAAAAAAAATTTCTTCTTCTATATTTAAAGAATCTGTTTAATCAGATCATCTGATGGATTGGCGGAATTTGAGGTTTTCTCAATTTTATTTATAGCTGACTGAAAGAGAAAGTCAAATATTAAGTCTATCGAGAACGATATGAATAGTTTATTATTCTGTAAATAATAACTAAAATGCTCTGGGCGTATATGTGGAGGATTGTACTCATTGAACAGGAAGTAGTAACATAAATCAATAGCGCCCCTATGATTGTTGATAGATGCCATTATCATTGACTACTGATTCTGTGGAGCGCTTTTCTGACGACAGATTGATTAGTCGAAATGCAGCTTCTAATTCATTCAAACACATCAACAGCTATTAATGGGTTCTTGCATTTATCTTAAAATACTACTAACATTTTCATAGATACATAAGTCCAATTAAACTTTAACTGATAAAAAAGAAAAAAAACAAAACAAGTTGCTGCGTAAATTCCAGCAGATTCAAGCAGATTTCCAATTTTTCATTAAAGATGGTCATAAATAAGAGTAAATGGCTAAATTGCTCTAACAAAAGCAAAATACAATAAATGGAAAATAATAATATCGCTGAGACTGTCGCTCATGTGGGCATGGAGAGAGGAGGGGGCATAATTCATTTTACTGCATTTCTGAATATCTTCCATAAATATAATCGATTTTATATTCATAATCGCAATTTAAGAGTTTTCTGAGTATGGAAAGATTTTTAAAACCCAATAGGGTTTTAAGGCTACTGAGGGCTCAAACTTTCACAGGTAGAGTAGCGCTGCGACTTTAACGCCCTCTATCGAGGCAAATTAGCACTAAAAGTTCACGAAAAGGCTTAGGAGAGCAGGAATCCGAACCCAGCACCTTTGGCATGAGAGTCGTTCAAGATGACCACTATACCACAAGCGACTGTAACGCCCTCTATCGAGACAAATTAGAACTAATAGTTCACGAAAAGGCTTAGGAGAGCAGGAACCCGAACCCAGCACCTTTGGCATGCGAGTCGTTCAAGATGACCACTACACCACAAGCGACTGTAACGCCCTCTATCGAGACAAATTAGAACTAATAGTTCACGAAAAGGCTTAGGAGAGCAGGAATCCGAACCCAGCACCTTTGGCATGAGAGTCGTTCAAGATGACCACTACACCACAAGCGCCCACCAAATTTCAGGGGCATAGCTTTGCTCTCAGCCGCCTACAAAATCCTGACATGTATTTAACAAAATAAAAAAGTGCAATGAGAAAGCCCTGGGGGATACAAAGATGGATTCAGAAAAGAAAGGACAAATAGTCATCCTGCGACAAATATTTGGGAACATTGTAGACAAAAACTGCCTTTGGAAGATTAAGATTGATCTGGGGTTCCTGTGGAAGTTGGTGAGTCTTAAGAAGGCATTTATAAACACTCAGAATGCCGGGTCTGATACTAAAGGATATTACTGAAGCAATAAATGTAGAATTAGGATTGCGACAAGGGAACTGCCTCTTACCCATGCGGTTTAATTTTTAATGCTTATTACTTAATAAGAGAACGTCTCGAGGCAAAAGAATGCATAAATCCCTGGCATACAATGATGATGTGAAAGCAGTAGTTAGCAAGAAAGAAGGTATACAAGAGTATTGACTTCATAACAGAGGAGGAATACATTAGCTTACAAATCAACGAGGATAAGTCGAAATTGATGTGGAATTTGTATGGCATATTTCTAATGAGTTCATGAGCTCTCCTTATAAAAGATGATGAACCAATCCGAAGTGGTCGAATTTATGATACTGTAAGACGTCGCTTTAGAGGATGCGTGGGTGAGGCTAAAATAAGTAAAAATATCTGAGAAGGAATTGGTCCCTACATTACGCGAGTGGCGGTTCTCCAGATTCTGCCATAAAGCTAAGCGCCGGACTACTTCTGAAAGCACCCAGTGCTAAGCGTATGCCGCCGTGGTGAATGCTTTCTAGCATGGAAAGTGTTCTAGGTGAAGCTGAGCCGTAAGCAATGGAACTGTAGTCAAATTTAGACCGTATCAAGCTCCTATAAATCCTCCTATTTTTTTTTTTTTTTTTTTTTTTTTTTTTTTTTTTTTTTTTTTTTTTNCTGTCTCTTTCATCTCCTCCAGCGAGGATCTCTATGGAGGTAGCATGTCGATATGTCCACCTTTGGCCACGTCAGTCTTACCCCAAGTCCCCAAACCCACATTTCTTTCTTTTTTTTTTTTACTTCTGCCTCGTTTATTAGTAAAAGTGAAAATGTACAATTTGCTATAAAAAGCAGTCTGTGTGCTATGGTGGTGTGAGTGTAATTGGTACACCACCTATAGCGACCCTTTTACCCGTAGGTATGTGCTAATAATGTATTCCTCCGCTGTTATGAAGTCAATACTCTTGTATACCTTCTTTCTTGCTGACTACTGCTTTCACATCATCATTGTATGCCAGGGATTTATGCATTCTTTTGCCTCGAGACGTTCTCTTATTAAGTAATGAGCATTCAAAATTAAACCGCATGGGTAAGAGGCAGTTCCCTTGTCGCAATCCTAATTCTACATTTATTGCTTCAGTAATATCCTTTAGTACCAGACCCGTCATTCTGAGTATTTATAAATGCCTTCTTAAGACTCACCAACTTCCACAGGAACCCCAGTCTTAATCTTACAAAGGCAGTTTCTGTCTACAATGTTCCCAAATATTTGTCGTAGGATGACTATTTGCCCTTTCTTTTCTGAATCCATCTTTGTATCCATTGGCTCCATCCACGCTCCTACATCTGTATAAGATGATTTTATACATTCATACTGGCCAGATGATATTCAGTTTCTTTTTATTTAATTTTCATTGGACAACGGTATTTTGTGGACATGTGATGAAGAGCTTGAAGCGAAGTCCTTATAGAACAGAATATATGAATGTTAAATAAATTCTTCCCACACTTTTAGACTGAGCGCATTGGAGGAAAATGTTTCAAAAAGCTTCTTTTTTTTTTTAATTAAGTGTTAGCCTCCCATTCAACCACATATGGTCATGGAGGGAGGTGCTATCTACAGGTTGCCATCCCGTTCTAAACATCCATGGCTCAGGACAAGCCTCTACTAATTAATAAAAGATTGTCCTGGGCGGGATTTGAACCCGCAGCGCCAGGGTTGCGAGACCGGAACAGATCCCATGAGCTACCCTCATGCGCCCTTCAGAAACCTTTATTGTACCGCTTGTAATGTATTCTCTGGAGGTACTGATAAGGGTTACCAGTAGCTCCTGAGAGATTGCGCGAGATGTACAAGAAATCTGGGCTCTGAAGTAGAAGCATTTAACCTTGAAAGTATTCAGCTTAAAATAAAAAAATTATCGCGAAAAATTGCCAAATTACTTATTAAAATATTTAAAGCTCCACAGAAGTCATGAAGAGTACGCGCAGCTCGTCGAGGCAATGAGAGTGCAATATGGTTAAGGATAGTCCCCAAACTGGTGCCTGATAACAAAGCTGATTGAGGAGCGTCCGGCGATTGATTGATTAGAGGGCCAATAAACACACACTCAGAGAAGACTTTCAATAGCGTAGGTGTTGCGCTAACCTCTCGGCGGGTGACAGGGCGGTTTCTGCAGAGTCCTGACGCCGATGTGAGGCTCTCGACCCTAGAAATGTCAAGACGCCCTCAGCCCAGTCACGGGGCGTACTCCTTCTAGGGGCGGCGGCACACTCTTCCCGAGTACGCGGATCGGCTCCGACAAACAGTGACGTAACTGAAGGACTTGTGCACTCTCACAGCCAGAAAGTACACCAGAATGCGAGAGGAACGGCATAGGAGGACTGCAATTGTCTGTCTGACTGTAGAGAGAGTTAAATTGTGGTCTCTCCATGTAGCAGAAGGATGTCAAGTTTGTGAAAATCTTTTAGGGAAATCAAGTTAAGCCCTAATCCGGTTTTTGTAAATGCCTTCGAATCCTCACCTAAAAGCTAGGGCATATTATGCTCTCAAAAAACCTTATAGTCTACACGTAATGTGTGTTAAATTTAATTTTCAAGCATTTATAATTCATAATATTTTTACGAAAAATGCTTATTAAGAAAGATATTTACAAATATTTTAGTGAGTTAAGCCTGCTATTGTTCTATATCGGAGAATCGATATAAGTTATAAATCGTTAAACGAAATCTATTAAATTCGTTGCTATTATTATTATTATCACATTATTGAACATAATAAGAAAAATAAATAAATTTCTAGTGTTTAGGTTCCATTTAATTTATTTATTTATGTCAATCTTGGTGAAAATGGGAAATCTGTTTTTTTATTACGCGGCATATTCTTGACGGACAAATCTGTGTTCAGCTTGATAACACTAAACTAAATACGACTCTCACTTATATTATATTTATGTAACTCAAACTTGACATTTATGGTACACCCCCTATGATATTGGTCTGATTTTGCTCAACAACCAAAGAACTTCTCGAATGATGTAATCTGGAACAACGGATCCGCCCTCCGGTTGGTGGGAGGGGGGGGGGGGGGTTATTACGTCAATAAAGACAAAATTACTTGAAAATTGTTAGTACTTTATTACAAGTTTTGCTCCTTAATCAAAGGTTAATTCGTTCCTGAAAATTAAATCGAGCTATTGTTGTTATCACGACACGACTGCTGAAAAATATCTTATATCTTTCTTAGGGGAAGTTAAAAAAAAAAAATCAAATATGTGTGCGCGTGTGTGAAGGTAATGTAATGAAAAAAAAAATACCAATATTTGACGAAAATATTCAATGACAAATATGTAATACCATATATGACCAAACAGAAAAATTGTTCACAATTTTTTGTTGTGAAATTTTTTATTAGTAAAAAATAGTAGGGGTAAATTGTAAATTCAAAAACTTAAAAATAAATTTAAATTGTAAATATATTTTTAAGAAAAAAATATTTTTGAAAGTAACATTGAAGGCAAGTTAGGCTACCTTATTTTTGGAATGTAAAAATTAAATATGTAGTTTAAACTTTCTACAACAAACCGGGGAGTAAAATCTATTTCAGTAAAAACTTGGTGAAGGGGGGGGGGGGTTAGAATAGACCACTCCACATTAAATATACTAAGCATCGTCATCATTTTAGTTATGATTATTATTTAAAGAGCCCATATNAACTTTGGATTTGCAACTGGAAGGCAGCAACTAGGAATAGAGACTACTGGCAGCAGATCAAGATAACGTGTGGTTTGTAGATGAATCATCCCAAAGTGAGGATTTTAAAATATTAAAGGAAACAACTCTTCTACTTCTAAATATTTAAATAATAAAAAAATATTACACACACTAAAAAATAAAAGAAGCTAAATAAAACCTTGATAGCTGCACCAGGTTGAGACTGAACTTGTGCTTGAAGATGAAGGCGCCTTCCAGTCTGATCCTGAAGTCTTACTCTAGTAGAAAATCCATTAGTATACTCAGGAATTTGGAGAATACCACCAGATGGAAAATTGTCAAGATTGAATGCCAATTCTAAATAGTTCTCTAAGTTAACCTAAAATTACAAGAAATGTAACAATTATAAATAAAAATATTGTTAAAGACAAAAACTCAAGTTTATTTACTTAAATAAGCTACATTTTAATCGGTTTAAAATAGCTCTTCTTATCCTTCCACTATTTTTTTTTTTTTTTAAATGGCGTGAAAACCTTTGGTCATTAACGCCAGGGGGATAAGAATTTTTGCTTTAAACGCTTCGAATAGTGGAGATTTAATGTTAAAAATGAATCAATTCACATGTAATAATTTATATCGTATGTTTTTTTAAAAACAATTTTCCCGACGGAAATATAATGTGTATAATTCCTATTAATTAATTTGTATTTCTTCACAATTTCTTTTAATTTATAACTTTTTCCGGATACAGGTTCGACGAAATAAAATAACAAGTATATCATAATTGTGCCGGTTGCTAGTTATTTGTGTGAAGTACAAATTTAATACTTGTCCATATTAAGATCGAATTCCCAAGAAGTGAGAAAAAAGAAAAAAACAACCATTTATTTCTTTTTTTACTAATATGTTTAACAAAATTTACCCAATTTATAATTAGTCAATTTTGGAAACTGGCAAATCAGACTAAATATCCTTTATCCAGCAAACGATTTTATAATTTTGTTAATAGTAAAATTAGGTAAAGAGGATGCGAGATTAAGAAGTATATTAATTTTAAAAATTTCATTCTAACAAATGTTCTAAATAGAAATTTACTACGGCCGTCAGATTGAGCCACCACTCTACTATTACACACAATATTTAATTAATATTTATAAGTATTTCTACAAATTTCTACTTATCTTCTAACTTGGTCATCACTTCAGATCCAATATCATTATTCCCCGTCAATTGTTTGCGGTACTTATTCCCTCGATCTGAGGCAAATCGTCTTGGTTCTTGGGAAGGATTTGACTTTTTCCACTCATGATTTTCAGTCAGTGTGTCCTTAGTCTTCCGACCAACGCTGTCTTTTGAAGCTCATGCAAGTCGTCTGATTGGACAGGGTGTGCCCAGCTTGAACTAAGTGCTCGATAGAGCGATTTAATTGGTTCCACCTGGATTGGTACTTATTGCTCTAATAGACTTTCTATATGGAATTGAAAAAGGCAAAAGTATATATATATAAATAAATAATTAATTCCTTTACTTTTGTTAATGCAGAAAAATTGAAAAAAAAAACAGTTGTTTTCGAAGGTCTCCTTTGAGGAAATCAAGTTATCAAGGTGCTACCATGATGGAACATTTAAAAGGTTCTGACAAATTTTTACAGATCCTGAATTGGAAAAACTAAAGATATGGCCATTAAATGAAAACATATATGGTAGTTGACTGCTTGCGCTCTAGTGTCTGTATTTTTAAAATAATGAAACCAATTTAAGCTTATTTTTTCAAACCATTGGATAAATTCATTAATGGCTAAATTCGGTTGATGAGAAGAGGGGTTAAGAGGTAGGCTAAAACTAAAATTTTAGAACTTTTTTTATAATTAGCATTACGAAAGAATACCTAGAAATAGGATATTTTTTCGGTCAAAATCTGAGGAGTTGTAGAAAGGGGGGGGGGGACCAAGAGGAAGACCAGATTGAGTAACTTTCAATGCACTCTTTAATATTAGCGTCTTGAAAGAACAACTAAATCATTACATTTTATTATTTTTGTTCTATGCATTTTTCTTTTTTTGCACTTAATAGTTAGATATTCATGGATGTAAGTCTAAATGTTATGAGCTTCCTTCAATCATCCCTCTTAAGTGTCAGCCTAAGTGAACTAAACTTTCACCTTCATAGCCCAAACAGTTACTTATGTCCATTTTTGATGTGGGAAATCTTTTTAGTTTATCCAGCTAGAACATTATTTAATAAGAGTCCAGTTGTAAATATATTTAAAACAAAACAAACTCCTTAATTTCATTCAATTTTTATATTGATTATATTAATATTTTTATTGTTATTATTTAAAATAACAATAAAAATATTTGATATACATTAATTTTGATTTACAACGATTCATTTCAAATAAAGTCGCTTAAGTAAGATTTAACACTCCATTAGGTCTTCAAATGGACTGCCATCTTTATATTACTTTGGTGTAGCTGGATCTGTATAAATAAGATCAAAATAAAGCGGGGATTCGTTAGTTCTCCAGCTGTCTTGGAGTCTGTCCAGATTTTCGCCAAAGGCTTCAAAACGGGACAAGGAGCAGCCTAAGGCTAGCCGGGACAATCTTGCCTGACCTTTCCTTTGTCTTTTCATGTTTCTGCATTCCAAAATGCCAGTCAAAAATAATCCTGTGTTGAAATGGGCTTCAGACAATTGTTCAGTTCCCGGTAGATACCAAAACAAACCAAATTTTTAGTGAATTGTAATTCTCTATTAATCTTCTTTTTTTTTTTTCCGGTGAGGAAAAGTATGGTGGATGTGAATGAGATGTGTCTTTCCTATAAGTCTAAAAGGTTATTTCTACCACCAATGAATATAGAACTATCATACCTTCTGTAATCCGTCTTCATTGGTTTCTGCAAAACATCTCCTGTTGGCGAGCGCTTTCGGACATTGTCCATCTTCGTGGCCGAATACATGCGTTCACTGTCACGGTCTGTATTCAACTGCCTGTCCGAAAGCGCTCGCCAACAGAAGATGGTTTGCAGAAACCATTGAGGACGGAGAATAGAAGGTATGAGAGTTTCCTATAAGTATTTATTTTCCATCATAATGGACCTCAGGGGAGCCCTTCAATATTGTTGCTACCTTCATAGGAGGCAGGTTCTAACCCTTTGCAATTTCACCCCGTGGAGCAAGGAAAAACATTTGCAAAGAGATGCAAATTATGGCCCATTTGGTGTAAAACGTTTGGCTGACAAATAATAATTGTGCAGAACACAAATTTATTAATTCATCTTAATAAACAAATTTTACTTGATTGAAGATATATATATATATNTCGGTTTAAAATAGCTCTTCTTATCCTTCCACTATTTTTTTTTTTTTTTAAATGGCGTGAAAACCTTTGGTCATTAACGCCAGGGGGATAAGAATTTTTGCTTTAAACGCTTCGAATAGTGGAGATTTAATGTTAAAAATGAATCAATTCACATGTAATAATTTATATCGTATGTTTTTTTAAAAACAATTTTCCCGACGGAAATATAATGTGTATAATTCCTATTAATTAATTTGTATTTCTTCACAATTTCTTTTAATTTATAACTTTTTCCGGATACAGGTTCGACGAAATAAAATAACAAGTATATCATAATTGTGCCGGTTGCTAGTTATTTGTGTGAAGTACAAATTTAATACTTGTCCATATTAAGATCGAATTCCCAAGAAGTGAGAAAAAAGAAAAAAACAACCATTTATTTCTTTTTTTACTAATATGTTTAACAAAATTTACCCAATTTATAATTAGTCAATTTTGGAAACTGGCAAATCAGACTAAATATCCTTTATCCAGCAAACGATTTTATAATTTTGTTAATAGTAAAATTAGGTAAAGAGGATGCGAGATTAAGAAGTATATTAATTTTAAAAATTTCATTCTAACAAATGTTCTAAATAGAAATTTACTACGGCCGTCAGATTGAGCCACCACTCTACTATTACACACAATATTTAATTAATATTTATAAGTATTTCTACAAATTTCTACTTATCTTCTAACTTGGTCATCACTTCAGATCCAATATCATTATTCCCCGTCAATTGTTTGCGGTACTTATTCCCTCGATCTGAGGCAAATCGTCTTGGTTCTTGGGAAGGATTTGACTTTTTCCACTCATGATTTTCAGTCAGTGTGTCCTTAGTCTTCCGACCAACGCTGTCTTTTGAAGCTCATGCAAGTCGTCTGATTGGACAGGGTGTGCCCAGCTTGAACTAAGTGCTCGATAGAGCGATTTAATTGGTTCCACCTGGATTGGTACTTATTGCTCTAATAGACTTTCTATATGGAATTGAAAAAGGCAAAAGTGCCGGAGTAGCGTAAACTAAATATAAATTTCATGTTACATTAATGGTTGAAATGGAAAAGAGTATTCATATTGAAGATATTGACGACTGTGGAATTTGGTCGTCTGTATACCTCCCATTCCTTTAGTTTGATTCGGGCCAAAAATGATTTACATACAAAGTCTAAATTCCAAACTTGGTTTTTATATTTTACAAATAAGATAACCAACCCACGGTGTACGTGCGTGACATAAATGGTGTACTTACCAGTAGATATACTTATTATCTTCCTCAAATCTTTGTCATATTCCCGCCACATGGATAATGGTACCCAATAAAGCTGAGTGTTAACAGGAGCACCCCGCAATCCCATGGTTTATTTAAAAGAGAAGCAAGAATGATACAACTAATGGTGCACTGCGTATTGAATCTGGGACCATTGGTTTAGATGTATAACGAGTTATTTTACTGTTTTTGAAATACATATAAATTTCATTATTAGACCTCCTACTCCTCTAATGAAAATTATACAAACGACAATTCAATCGGATCTTCATTTATACTCTCCACCTTTTACTTATATGACAACAAAAAGTGTATTATAATATTCATTAGTGTGTAGTAATTGGTTTCTATGCTTAAAAATAAGTGGGTTTTGCCTAACCTTTGAATGGATATTTTTTAATGATAAACCTCCAAGTCATAGTTATATTATCACTCTGAAGAGCCCAAAGATATTATATTTATCAATAAACATATCTCCGTTAATATTCAGTACTTTAAACTGAATATTACGCCCACTACATCGAATTGAAAACATTTTAAGTAATCCCCCACACATATTCGTCCTATTCACACTATAACAAACTGAGAGTTTTAAATTAACATTATAAGTGATGTGCCAAATTTCAATATGAACAATAACTAATTGTGACTTCTTGGAGGAAAAGTTACTATTTTACGGTCTAAAAAAACAATTAAACAATTAAAGTTCAGTTTCACAGAGTAACTCCTGAAATATGTCTTTCATAAAAAAACAACCCCTTGTTGAGTATTCAGAATGGAAATTTCAGGAAATCTCCTACTCCTATTGGTCCGATTTTACTCTATAACGAGGTTTGCTTTTCGTTTTGTATTTTACAGCTACTTGTCGAATTTGATTATGAAAAACTGAAAACGTTTGTTGTAAATCGTTTGACAGACTGACACACTCCTACTTGTTTTATATATATATATATATTCACATACACAAATACACATAGTAGATAGTATTAAACTACAATAGACGGTATTGGGCCCAGGGTGAAATACATGTTAGAGACCACGGCACACTGGAGAAGGTTTCTGGGCAGCACACCATTGTGGCTAATTGTTTTTTTTTCTTATTCATTGAAGAATTGTTCTCAATTAGAGCTGGATGTTTCTTAGGATCTCTAGATTCCTAGGAATCCTGTGGATCATTACACACAGAAACACAGAAGGGGAAAAAACTAACTTGAGCATTAAACCTGAGATATATGATATACGAGTCCAAAACTTTACCATCAGTACCACCATCAGAGCAAATATCGAAAAAAAAAATTTTAAATATGGCATTACACAACCTCAATAAAATTTACTTTTTTAAAGCAACAATGCTCCGGCCATTTGTGGCTAATATCATGCCATTCTCTATTATTTCTCTTGTTTCAGTGATTATTTTATAAATTGTCTTAATATTAATTTATAATCTCTCCCCGATTAACTATTTTGATTAATATACGTACGAATACTGTATGATAGTGGATCTGGTTCCTACCAAGCGAATTGCTACCAACGTAAATAGCTTTATTTCCTTGATAGAAACCTAAAAATATTTTCACCTACGAAATAATTAAGAAAATCACTGTATTCAGAAATGGGTATCTGTTACTCTTTGCATATCTGCCCAAATGAGTGATGAATAAGCTTGTTTCTTATCCGTAGGTTATAAATAGGCGACCTCTTTATTTCATCTGTTGCTGACAAGCCTGAAGCTTTAAAGTAGTCTTGACCACTGAGTGGGATTTCTAACTTAACATTAAGTAAAGTTAATTTTTTTTTAAATAATCCGACTCACAACATATATTATTATAATACACCGCAATGAATTTAAAAATCAAATCATTATAATGAGTTATAGTAACAATCATTATAGTTGCGAAAGGGCTTTATACAAGACAAGCAGATAGTTTAAACGAGAACTCTGTAAACTTGGTCACCACATGTAAAATAGAATTGGAGGCAAAACGATAATGATATTTTTTGTTTATTAATTAATTTCTTGGTGTTTATCTCCCATTGATTTACCATCTTTATTTAAACATTTCATAAGTATTAAATTTTTTTAAAGGTGAGAGTTGCCGGCCCAACCCTGCAAGTTTCGCAAAAATTTCATTAAATATAAATGCAAAACATTACGCTTTACGCCTACTATACATTTTATATGATTTTTCTGCTATTAACGAACTAACCCAATATGCATATATATATATATATATATATATATATATTATATATATATATATATACATATCTATCAATTCANGATCAGTGATCGATGTAGATTAAATTACTTATATATATATATATATATAGAGAGAGAGAGAGAGAGAGAGAGAGAGAGTATCCACATGAAGTAATAGAATTATATACGAAAGAACAGTAAGTATTACGCAAGATTTTTTTTTTTGCTTAAAAATTCCGGCCATCTAAATTCGTTTATTCATTCAAAATTTTTGTCTATTCTCTATTTTAATATGGTTTAGGAAGAAATAACTTTTTTTTAAATTGCTCAACTTGCATTTCATACTTACTATTCCTAGTTGATCTCACGAATGTAAAAGCAGATATTTGGTAAATTTTAATTTTTTTATTGTATCCCTTAGAATATATCATATTATAATAAAAACGATCCAAAGAATACAACAAAATAGCAAAAATTTTAAGAGTAAAAAAAAAATATATATAATAGTAAAATTAGGTAAAGAGGATGCGAGATTAAGAAGTATATTAATTTTAAAAATTTCATTCTAACAAATGTTCTAAATAGAAATTTACTACGGCCGTCAGATTGAGCCACCACTCTACTATTACACACAATATTTAATTAATATTTATAAGTATTTCTACAAATTTCTACTTATCTTCTAACTTGGTCATCACTTCAGATCCAATATCATTATTCCCCGTCAATTGTTTGCGGTACTTATTCCCTCGATCTGAGGCAAATCGTCTTGGTTCTTGGGAAGGATTTGACTTTTTCCACTCATGATTTTCAGTCAGTGTGTCCTTAGTCTTCCGACCAACGCTGTCTTTTGAAGCTCATGCAAGTCGTCTGATTGGACAGGGTGTGCCCAGCTTGAACTAAGTGCTCGATAGAGCGATTTAATTGGTTCCACCTGGATTGGTANTATATATATAAATTTATTCATAACTTCACTATAGCGCTTCAGCCTTTAAAGCCCAATCTAATATTTTGTCCATTTATAATCCATATTGATGTGGTCATTCATTATAAGTAATGACAAAACCAATTTTAAAGTGTGTTAATATTTGAACCATAATGGCTTTCTATTGAAAAACATTAAATGAATTGGATTTTGGCTGAAATCGGATGAGTAGGAAGGGGTTTTAGAACTAATCTATTAATCGTCAATATCTTATTTAATATTTAAGTTATGAACAATGTTTCATGACCATAATAGTGCTAAAATGTATTTTTCTAACTTTTATACTTTAGTAGATAGTACTTTAGTAGATTTTATACTCTTTATACTTTAGTAGATAGTACTTTTATGACATAATAAAAACGATATTTAGAAAATTAATTATGGATATTGAACTCTTATCCGTATTTTATTAGATATTTTTAGCGAGCTTACCTTCTACGTTCATTGCCTTCTTCAGCTTCTTAGACCGCATTGTCATCCTCGACTAATTATATTTATTTTTAATGAAACATGAAAAATCTACTTAGTATACGCAAGCCTTTTTATTATTATTTATTTATGACCGAATTGTTCAAAGCAAGAATTTCGAGAATCGAGTTTCTCTACTCAATCAATCAATTCTTACAAAAACTAAAAGTAGAAAACCAGAAAAGATGTTTATTACAGTTCAGTGCGATTCCCTAACTCATAACTTGCAGCAAAAGTTCAGTTTCCTGCTAGGCTCGGACGATCGGAACGCTGTAATCCCCTATTTTCTTTATTTTATTTATTTTTTAATCAACCGTTAGCCTCCCTTTCAACCACTTGGGTCATGGAAGAAGGGGATATCTCCAGGTTGTCATCTCATTCTAACATCCATCAGGACAAGCCTCTATTTATTTATTTAAGTGTTATGAAATACATGTTTATAAATTAAATTTCATAGCTACATTCTACGCATTTGTTTGTAATACATTATAATATCAATGAGATTTACAAATATTCAATTTTGTTTCATACTTAACCCCCTCGTTCCTCAATGTTAGTCCAAATAATGTATTTACTTAACATATATTTAAAATGTAAAATTTTCTCTCCCTCTAAACACTATCTCCCCCCTTCACATAAGGTAACATCCATGAAAGTACTAGACTATAGGTTAAAAAAATTAGGGGAGAGGTCAGTCAGGGAATGAGTTTTGGGTGTAGAAGAATTAAAATGATATGTAAACAAACAACTTTTTTAATTGGAGAGTTTTTTGACTGTAGATATTATTATTAGATATTTTTTGTTAGGGTTCGGTCATGGTAAGTGCAAAAAATACAATTTAAAAAATTTGTATTTTTAATTATCTGCCAACGTTTCGGCTTGTAAGCCGATAATACAATGTATTGTAAGCCAAGTTCAGGGCTATCATGAAGGCGAAAGGGGACGTCTTGCCATCTGGATCAAATTTTCATGATTGAATTTATTGATCTACCTTGACCGAACCCCAACAAAAACATCTAATAATTTTTTTTTTTTTTGGCCAACGTTTCGGCCACCATCAGAACAATTGGGTTGGAAGATAGACACCGTGTTGCAAAAATAAACATAATTTAAGGGACCGAGAATCACTTCAAAATAGTAAGAATTATTAAAAACTTGGTAGTGAAGTGTCGATCGAGTCTTGAACATTCTTCGTGTTTGTGGGAGGAAGGTGAGTGAGAGAGAGGGGAGAAAGAGAGAGAGAGAGAGAGAGAGGAGAGAGGGAGGTATATCATACTTTATATTATAAAACCTTAGGTTGAGTTTGTTGATGGCTGGAATAGGTCAAAATGAAATTTCACAAACTAAAAATATTAACGTAAATCTTCGTGATTGCTAGAGGTGCGAAAAACTTAAAACATATTGTGTGTGAAGTTTTCTAACAATTTTACTCTATAAGATTTTCAAGAATAGGTAGACTTAGGATTTATAATTAAGGAAGATGAAAAATGAAATTTTGTTCTAAATTTGGTATTTAGGCTTACCCTTAAAAACTCTTGAAAGAATCCATTTTTGGCTGAAATCGGATGAGAGAGGGAGGATTTATAACGAGTTCAAATTTAATAACGTCAATTTTTTTTTTCGGCAGGCTCTACAGACCTTGCATATTTTTAGCAGGCTGAAAGAGCCTTCTCCTCTCCTGTATGTCATGGGCGGTGGCTTTGCAACTTCCTAATTGAACTCGGCAGCTTATTCTATCGTTCTATCTCGCTCTTGGTCTTCCTTTGGGTCTAGTTCCGAACACTATTGCGTCATTGTCTGGGGACCAGAAGAATTGCTTCTTGCAGCATGTCCTGCGCATTGTAAGCTCTTTGCCTCCATATTGTTCACATATTACTGCTTAGTTTCTTTTTGCAGTTCTTTTTTGATCATCCGCTTAGACAGTCCTAAGTCTATGGTCTTCCATTGTTTCCAATTATTATATCCATCTATTGATTTTAATATATCCATTTTTTCTAAGTATTTGGGACATAGAGAGGACTTTACACTGAAATTTTTTGATTTTGCACTCTAAGTTTCAATTTTGTTATGGCATCTGTCTTACTTTAGTTCTGGCGTTATGATTACCTTACACAACCTTAGCTTAAACGCCTTGAAGATTGTTCTTGATTTTAGAAAACCGACAACTGTGTAAAAGGCACAATTTTCGCTGGCAATTAATTCTTTGAAAGATCTCAATATGTTTTTGATTGGTTGAGTTTACGATAGAACCCATAAATTTATGTGCTCTTTCTTGTATTCCTTCTTCCATGTGTATTTCGCAGCTTATTACCTTGTACTTAGTTTTATACATGTTAATTTGTAAGCTGATGGATTCCTTTGCTGCTTTCAAGTCACTCTCCAGCCCTTGTATATATTCTTTCTACTGTTGTAATATCATTTGCGTATTCTGGAATTTTGTTCTTCGAACGTACACTCCTCATTTTGCCAAGAGACATTCTCTGAGGTCAATTCGAAGTACAAAAATTCAGTATGCTTCAAGTATGTCTTGGGCACTATTAATGAGCCGTTCATGAACTCCTACATCAGCCTCACCAACTTCAACAGGTCAGCCATAATTTTCCAAAAGTAGCTTCTGCTTGCAGTGTCATAGACTGATTTGAATTCCACGGATCGAGCATGAACATCCTCATGGGAAGTAACTACTTCCCATCTTTTCCAAAGTATTTGTCGCAGGATGGATATTTGATTTGAAGAGGATCCTTCCTTTTCTGGATCTATCCTGGTATCGTCCAGGGCTTTCTGATGGCATTGTTTCATTCTGTTGAGCATGATGCATGCCAGAATATTGTACGCGACTGGCCGTCAATTTATTTATTATTGCACTATTACGAAAAAAGGTGTAAAAACAATAGGAATAAAATATATACTTAATAATCCATTATAAAGTATAATTTTCGAAGTATATGTTCTGACATTTATTGCATTAGTAAAATAACAAGGTAGACATTTAAAAATGTACTGTGAGGGTTGAGTACCTTCCACATCTCTGCTCTTCCCAGTAGGCTCTGTGCCAACCTCTTTGTAATTCATTTCTTATTGTTCTTTTACGAGCAGAAACATGGGATTTGTGTCTGATTTGTCAATTAAAAACAATATAAATTAGTGCTTAAATTAGTCATTTACTTTTATCTATATCCATCTTTGGGAAATCTGTTTAATTTATGCAGCTTTTGCGTGGCGAATTTCTTCATTAAAAAATATTTTAATAAGTAGGTACTTCTGAAATTCAGGTGGACTGCTGACAGACTTGCACTAAAGGGAGTGTTAACTCGAACGGCGGCTTGTGTCACCCCCACCCAGCCCACTTGGGCTATATATACGATCTGTGCCGCCCTTGCGTCTCAGTTCAAAACCGGCCCACAACAACCACAGGTAAGTTTCTCTTCAAATTCTGCTAACCCTTCTCCTATATCCGACAATAATTCGATTTTTTTCTCTCTGAATATGTATACCTGTATACGTTAACATTACATTTTGAAAATGGTGGGGAGTCAATAAATAATGCAATAAAAATTGAAAATATAATACATAAGCAAAAGTGTTTTTAAACCTTAAGAAAGAATCAATTAAGTATCGAATATGCAAGTGAAAGAGCATTGATTTTTATAATGTTTTTATATATTATTAACTCCTCCCTCTCCAAATCAGAATCCAGTTGACATCATTTGTGAAAAATAACATCAATTTTGAAACATTTCTTCAATTAAATATTTCAGTCATTTAAAAATTTAGTTCGTTGAAAATTTCAATATATATATAGACCCGCGCACACACACACACACACACACACACACACTCCTAATGTTTAAAATATAAATTAAATCATTATTTTTATTCTTTTCATGAACGAAATAAATGAATTCGTTAAGGGATAATATCGTTTAGTCGATGTTGGCAAAAAAAAAAAAAAAAATTGAAGAATCGTCAAGATATTTGTCTATGTTAGTTTGGACAAAAATTTTTAGAAGGTAATCGATAGTATATGCGATTTTCTAACAGTTATTGACCGGGACTAATTTACAACGATATATGAAGAATTCAGGAATTATGGACACTAAAATGCGTAATTCTCTATATAGATAATACTGAGAAAACATCTGAAGAGTCGGTTTCTCAACTTCAAAGTTGAGTTGGGTATAAACAGAACTTGATTTTGAATATGATATTTTTTTATAAATTCATCTTTATAAATTCAATAATAAGTTATGACCTTAGACTGATTGATAGCTGTTAAGTCAAAAATGGATTTTTTGCCGTCTCTCAGGAAAGAGAGAAAAATAGTAAAATCCACCTCTGAAAAATGAATCTTATTGATTTGATTTTATTGAAATTAATTTTGTAATTTGTCATTACTAGAATTTAAATATGCAACATTAATTATGTTATAATTATGGGTAATTATTTTATTGTTGCCGACGTTTCTACTTGACTTTTAAGTTATCATCAGGGCGATAATGATTCCTGGAGAGATCTCCGAGGGTGGTTTATATTCACATGTCCGAGAGATGGACTACTACTACTATTTTGGAGTATTTTATTTTTCTGATCCTGGCCAAAACCGTGTACAACTTCTCCAGCATTATAATCGACGGTCAACCTCCAAATATTTATTATTTTACATATTAAAATACTGTTCTTATGTGGTTTTAAATATAAAATATAACCTTATATCAATTAAAAGCTGAGAGAAATTCTATATTAATCTGAAGTACTTCGCCGTCTGTTCTGATTTTACCTCAAAGCAATATTTAAATTCTTATCCTAATAAAGGTGTTTTTGCCCTTCTCTGAAGTACCCCGCCGTCTTTTCCCCTTTTGCCTCAAAGCAATAATTAAATTCTTATCCTAGCATGAGCTATTTATGCCCTTCTCTGAAGTACCCCACCGTCTTTTCTCCTTTTGCCTCAAAGCAATAATTAAATTCTTATCGTAACAGGAGCTATTTATTCCCTCCTCTGAAGTACCTCAACGTCTTTTCCCCTTTTGCCTCAAAGCAATAATTAAATTCTTATCCTAACATGAGCTATTTATACCCTTCTCTGAAGTACCCCACCGTCTTTTCCCCTTTTGCCTCAAAGCAATAATTAAATTCCTATCCTAGCATGAGCTATTTATGCCCTTCTCTGAAGTACCCCACCGTCTTTTCCCCTTTTGCCTCAAAGCAATAATTAAATTCTTATCCTAGCATGAGCTATTTATGCCCTTCTCTGAAGTACCCCACCGTCTTTTCTCCTTTTGCCTCAAAGCAATAATTAAATTCTTATCGTAACAGGAGCTATTTATTCCCTCCTCTGAAGTACCTCAACGTCTTTTCCCCTTTTGCCTCAAAGCAATAATTAAATTCTTATCCTAACATGAGCTATTTATACCCTTCTCTGAAGTACCCCACCGTCTTTTCCCCTTTTGCCTCAAAGCAATAATTAAATTCCTATCCTAGCATGAGCTATTTATGCCCTTCTCTGAAGTACCCCACCGTCTTTTCCCCTTTTGCCTCAAAGCAATAATTAAATTCTTATCCTAGCATGAGCTATTTATGCCCTTCTCTGAAGTACCCCACCGTCTTTTCCCCTTTTGCCTCAAAGCAATAATTAAATTCTTATCCTAGCATGAGCTATTTATGCCCTTCTCTGAAGTACCCCACCGTCTTTTCCCCTTTTGCCTCAAAGCAATAATTAAATTCTTATCCTAGCATGAGCTATTTATGCCCTTCTCTGAAGTACCCCACCGTCTTTTCTCCTTTTGCCTCAAAGCAATAATTAAATTCTTATCCTAGCATGAGCTTTCTTTATAAAGAAAAAAACTAAATAAAGTAAATGACGAGAGTCGACAAAATGTATGACAATGTCAGCTCCCTCGAGTACAAGACGAAGTTCTCGCCTTTCTCGTGGGTTAGACTCTTGCTAGTGTAGAGGGAATTGAATAAGACAACTAACAAGTCCTGGTAGTATAACTGGCAAGTACACCGGCCCGGATAGCAGGAGATCCAGGTTCGATTCCTGGCTGGGACAGATAGATTTTTTATATTCTATTCCCTCTCATTGATTGTAAAACATAATTTTATAAAATTAAAAACATAATAAGAAAATATAACTCATATTTTATCATGAGCATGGCATATCATAAATCAGTCCAATGAATATTGATGCATTAAGAAAATTTAACGGTGCATCAACAAAATATCAACATGCTAAAACAAATAAAAGTTTTTGAACAGCACAGGGAAACTGCGAAAGTCATATTGAATACTGAGACCACGACTAAGTAAACAAGTACTAATTAGTTGAATGCTTAAGTACCCTGAAATGATTTCAAGTATCCTGAAATGATGTCCTAAGGTTCCTCTAGGTTTAAGTACTGGATGACGGCATCGGAGCTAATAGAATTGCCAGCCAGCGACAACTGGAGCGACCAAGTGATGCCTCGATATGTAGAGCACAGCAAGCTCGTTAAGGCATACGGGCCGTCCCAGTGATGTGCTTGTACATGGGGCAGTTTAATTCCTTTAATCAGACCGCCGCGGACACACCCACTTTCGTCTTACGAGAAACATGTGGATCTCACATCTGAATTTGGGGCTCACGTAACTTGTCAACAGATCCTCTTGCTCATAATCTTGCAGGGAATCGTGTTATTTTGGGCGTAAAGCGTGCCGCTGTGTATTCTTCGAACATGTACTCTTAAGGCTTAAGTAGGGCACCCTATTTTGGTAGTACATAGACTAAAGGACCTGCAGTCATTAGACGCAGTGAATTATCCTCCGGTGCGGACATAATGTCTGATTTCAGGCATTAGTCGGAACTCGCTACGAATGATTGAGAACGATTACCAAAAATCTGATCAATTTTTTGTTATATTTCATCTCTCCGAGCCTCAAAGACAAGAAAGCGAGAGCATTAAAAAATAAAATTACCACGTTGCTCTTTCCTTTTGGTAGCAAAAATAATCTTATGAAATTCGGGTCATAATAAAACACGAAATATGGGATGCAGAAAATTAGAATTGCTTTTAAAATTATTTTTTTATATTAAAGAAAAAAACAACATTCTTATAAAATATTGTCATTAGCAAATTTCTTACACAGCCTACCCCTATTTCCTTCCAGAATGTCTAGAGCCAGCTATAACTTTATTAAACTTTGACTTTATAGCCATTTTCAAAACATACATTACGTTCATCTTCAATGACTTATGGGAATTTTTTTTCAATTTTAATTTTTTTCTCTGAACTGCTATAATAACGAAGAATTTAATAATGTTTAGAGATAACCAAATTTTAGTTAATAAATTCTATTATTAATTCTAAAATATTCGTCAAACAGGTGCTGCACAAAATAAACAAATTTTAACCCTTCTCCTATATCC
>KZ807421.1:311114-323785 GCA_000696205.2 Oncopeltus fasciatus
TATGTTCACGTAGGCTTCGACGGTCGTCAGAAGTATTTACCGTTTCTTCTTCCGGGTTGGACCGTGTCAAATTGGTGTTATTTGCCGAGCTTTCGCACATCATGTGATGGCTTCTTCAGGGCTGAAAAGAGCATTCTCCATTCTCCATTCTCTTTTCAGCCCTGAAGAAGCCACCACATGATGTGCGAAAGCTCGGCAAATAACAACAATTTGACTCGGTTTAACCCGGAAGATGAAATGGTAAATACATCTGACGACCGACGAAGCCTACGTGAACATTTATGAAACTATGTTGAAAGAAATGAGTAGAAAATTATTATTTCAGTCTTTAATGGTAGCTAAAACTCTAGCATAAGTGCGTTTTTAAATGTGCATTATAAACAAATTAAGTAATCATCTATTACTCGAAACAAAAGTTTGACGACCAAAAATTGAAATGAATAATTAATTTGTAGATAATCATATACAAGAGTACAATGAGAGATCGTCGTAAACCTATGTAATGCATTTACAATAAAAACAAACAATATATTTTGTAATATATATATATAATTTTTCCTTGTACGCGTTCTAGCAATATTTAAAATAAAGAAACTAAATTCAATATTATTATTGATACAATTTTCATGGTACTAGTAGCTATTTAGCTTACTATTAGCTTGGGTAATGACAAGTTTCTGTTCGAACGGCGTGTAATAATTTAGTCAATATGTATTGATAAGCTGCCAATTATATTGACATTATTTATTCAAAATTATCTCCAGTTGGGATATTTTATTTTCAAACGGTTTTGACCATTTTGAACTTGACCTTTTGTCTTTCCACTCAATATTTTCTCAAAGAGTTTGAGTATCATTTAAGCCTTTTAGTCGTTTTTATTCATTTAAGAGCATTTTTGAAGCTCCCTTTTTGTGTAAAGTAGGCATGTGAAGTAGGCATTACACAGATCTGGACGCCTAAGCCGACACAAGAAAAGATTATTCATTCCTAATTAACGATTCCTGGTGTAGTCAATCAAAGTTATTTAGGTTAATCTGTGTATGTTTGACCATAGATAAAACATGCAAATGATAAAGTTTCAGGGCTCGTTTGAGTTTAGTTTATTTTTTTTTTTTTACTAGAAAATAAACTATTAAAATACACATAAATAGCTAAAATCATAACTCCCCTCACCTCCAAATATTATGTTTTGCGTTAAAATACAGAATCCGAATTGGGTTCCTCTATTTTAAAGAATGGGCGTGAAGTAGGAGATTTTAAGAAACAGGCTAGCTAGAGAAATCAATTACATATTTATATAACATAGAGGGTGTGTATTAGTGAAGATTTTTTTCTTTAAATCGCGACATGATTGGAACATGTAATTTTAGAAAAAAATTAAGCATAATTTTAGAAAATTAAATTGCGGAATCCGCTGACAATGAACCAGAGAGAACCATAGTCAGTAATATATAGTAGTTTACTGAATCATACGCATGGTCGAAGAATTTTCTGGGAAGAATGTTTGAAACGTATAATTCAAGAGAATAAACAATGAATAATGTGAATTCTGCTAACTGGTTATGACCAAAGGCGGAACTAGCTAGATTCGAAACTTCGCGAAGGAAAACCCCCCAAAGTTTATCGTAGCCAAGGTTCAACTGAAGGTTGCGGGAAAGGTCATGAAGAGGGCTTGGCTACTTGGGCAACCCATGAGTGCAGGAGTGCCCCATCGTGATGTATGGCAGGAACCTTTCATTTAGAACAGTTTTGGACATGGGCTACATGGGCTCCCCGCGCCACTACGAGGATAAATATTAGCAGGGTTCTGATTAGTTATTTGGTGGAAAGAGCGTATTTCCATTAGGATCCATGCGTATAATAAATAATATATTATTAGAGTATAATATCACTCCTCAATCTATGTTTCGAGGATAACCCTATTCATTTATAAATCATTGGAAAATACTACTTAAATGCCATCAAACGTATCCTAGTCATTTAAGCTTACTAGGCCATGCACCGGAATGATACAGAACAGTGTGATATACCATACTGAACCGTACACTTTCATAAGGTAGTTGTCAAGAATTTACAAATCCTTAATATTAACTTCCCTGTGGGCCTGTAACACTTGAATTTAGACTGAAATGAAAGCCGACTTTATAGACATTTTTCGAAAAATGAGAGTCTTTATGGATTCATTTACATACTTCTGTAACTTCTCAAGTACATTCTATCAACTGAAGTTTTCTGGAAACCTAGCTCCTAAAGTACCTTATGAATTTTGAACCTTTTATTGTACCATATGAGAGTATCTTCTGAAGATCTCCAACCTTTAGAACCTATTTATCTTCTTTAAGTTTTAATTCTTCAATATGAATTTCTAAAAGGCGGAGAGAGCAAAAGCCTAAAAGGTAATACCACGAAACATGGGCTAGATACAGGCCGGGAAGGTAGAGTGGGGGAAGTACTCACATATGCTCAGAGTATTAGATTATTTACATATTCTCCTAGATTTATGAAAGTCAGTGGGGTAAATTTAAACTTTCGTTAGAGATTACTCTATTTACTTGTCCCTGCGGTTCGTAGTAAAGGGCTCAAATAGCCATGTAATTCGCTAGAACTCAATTGCCAAGAATATTTCCAGCTGGAACTTAAAGAGTGAGACCAAAAAGTAGGCCAATGATTATATCAATAAATAAAATAACACAATTAAATTTTATGATCAAATATTAAGGCTTTTTCAGAGTGACTGGTATTGAACAAAATCTATACCCCTGACACAGATTATCGAACCAAATTCATAAGTCATAAATATTATTATTTTATTTTACTAAGTTTGTTTGAGTCATAAAGAGTATTGCGAGAAGATTAAATAACGGAAGGTACAATGTGGACAATGTCCAGACTTCTTGAAATCCCTGAACTCCTGGAGTTCAGGCAATGTCTGGTCAGTTCAGATTAATCTCAACTGATTAAATCCTTGTGATTAATCTAAACCTCAATCACCAGACGGAAACTGACCAGAACTTCTCGCCTCTCCGCTCCCCTTTGCTTCCAACACAAAATAGACATGTGTAGGAGCAGTGTTTATGTTTCTAATCCCCATCGCCTCTATTTACCACAAAGTGCCAGCAAAGTTTGTTGCTTACTTTAAATTTTCTCAATGAAATCGAGAGTTCTTAGCAGCACTATTTTAGAAAATTTCTAGTATTTTTTTCTTTATATTAATTTATATTGTACATTAGCATTTTATTTGTACATATTTATTATATATTTTGAGAGAAAATTGCAAGATGCACGCTATGCAGATTGTAATTTCTGAATAAAGTGTTTAAAATAAAAATTTAGAAGATTTCATCGATTCTTAACCATTCTTCTACCGTTTTCTAGGTTTATTACAAATGTACATAAATATGTGTTTATAAATTATTTGATCTTACTAATATCAGTGAAGCTGACACATTCTCTAAACTTATTCATCCTCGACGTAGTTATTCCATAAACGAAATTATCAAACAATTTAAAAAAAAAAAAAGATAAAATAAAATAANATTATAAACAAATTAAGTAATCATCTATTACTCGAAACAAAAGTTTGACGACCAAAAATTGAAATGAATAATTAATTTGTAGATAATCATATACAAGAGTACAATGAGAGATCGTCGTAAACCTATGTAATGCATTTACAATAAAAACAAACAATATATTTTGTAACTATTGTGAGTCTTGGTATAAGTTTATCGATATCTCCGCAAAGAACTATTTTAACCTTTGTCTTTTAACGAATGTTCAATTTGCACTTAAGGATTTTATTCTTCACGCCTTCATCAAGTGTGAGTTGAGAAATGAAGCTATTGCCTCGGAAAAGGCAAACATCTCTTCTTGTCGTATTGACCTCTTACCTGGACAATTGTGTCACTTCTCACCTAGCATATGATAAAAGAGAATAGCCGAAAATACTCGTGTGAAAAATGAAAGTGGACGAAGAAAAAAGAAAAAAGTTGTTTCCAGACAAAACTAACCCCCTGCAATTTTTACGGTTACAGTAGAGTCAAATGGTCTCTATACAATACAATCTTTGGGACGTATCAAAAGGAATGCATCAAAAAGAAAATAGCATTTCTCCCAATTATTGTTACCTGGCTTAGGGAAGTATGTTCATGTTGCTAAAGATGCATTGTTTCCAGGATGTTGGTGCTGCTGTGTCTCCTGGGTGCCGTGACGGCAGACTACTCTGTGCGCATGCCTTATCTCAACCCAGCTGGAGTCACTTACACTTCCCATGCTGCA
Organism: Oncopeltus fasciatus; assembly: GCA_000696205.2. NCBI lineage: Eukaryota > Metazoa > Arthropoda > Insecta > Hemiptera > Lygaeidae > Oncopeltus > Oncopeltus fasciatus. The sequence continues at coordinate 315,393 of KZ807421.1, forward strand.
GCCTACGGCCCACTTGCCTACAAGTCAGTATCTTTTTGATCAGAATCCTAAAAACTATAAATAAATATATTATAATTAAAAGTTAAGATAGTTTATGAGATCGGTAACTTTCTTATTCTTATTATATGACTTGATTAGTACATAGAGCTATAAATCGCATGGCTCCTGCGCAAGGATGGCACACAAGAGGTATAAATCGATTTTCTTTTGGGTGATCCCTGGCTGCCCGAACTTCTGTGCTAAATCGAACTCTAGCCAGGGATCATCTGGCTTTTATAAAACGTAGGTCGCGTTCCACCTGGTCCAGCCATTTCCTTCTTGGGCGTCTACTTCTTCGTCTGACAATTCTCCCCTCTGACTTCTCTAGAAAATCCTTTGCTCAATATCTTGACATACAATATCAATCACATGAGGAGAGAAGGTGACCAATGACACCACTCTCAATTTATTTACAGATTATGTCCCCAGGAGGTCACGGGGCCATCTTCTTTTTAGTCGTCGGGGTGGATCATAGGGGTTGGAGTCCGATGACAGGGAGTGGGCATATGGATTAGGGTGAAATTGGAGTTTACAGTGGAGGAGCTTGAAGCGAGTGGAGATGAAGTCTTGGACGAATGGGATATTATAATCTTGATGTAGGGTAGAGTTCGAGACGTAGTATGGAGCATTTGCAATAACTCTTAGGATTTTGGATTGGAAGGATTGAATACGTTGGATGTTGGAAGGCTTAGCGGCACCCCAGAGTTCTGCACCGTATGTCCAGATCGGTCTTTTTAGTGTTTTATATAGAGTCAGTTTATTCTCTGTTGTGAGTGCTCAATATCTTGTGGTATTTTTTGGACGTGACATATTTTTCTGGATCTTCATTCCTCAATGTGCCCCACTATATATTCGCTCTTCAGAATGTCAAAATTTCCCAGTTACTCCTTATTCCCTAATCAGTAAAATGGTCCACAGATCAATAGATTCTTATTAGTACTAGTTCCTTTCATATTCATGAAATAAGCTATTCTTGGCTCCAAATTAATCTAGGGATCCATTTGGTCGCCTAAGTGTGGTGAGCTCCTTATTTTGATTTCAGTCATTCTACCAAACTTGATCCTTCATAATTCGGGGTGAAGTTCTTTTCCATCCGAGAAAACAAAGTCCAGTCACTTAAAAACTCTAACTTTACTTAAAGCATTATAGGAGAGGTCTCTTAAATCAAACCAATTACTCATGACAAAATTCAGCTCATGGAAAACATAGATTGATGAGATAAATGGTTGCATGGAACTGAACAGTAACAGAATTCAATTTCAAACCAAGACTACGAATCTTTCCAGGATGTTTGTATGTCTGACTGGTAAAGGTTGCTTTTAATTAATTAATTCGTTGATTAATTTTTATGAAAAAAAGATTCTGTCAGACAATTTAACCGTTTATGAATTATTATAATAATATATTATGCTAATTTATTAACTTAAATGTGGTCTAATAAAGTTATTAAAAATATATTCTTAATACAAGAGGCATTGACAATTTAGAATGCTCGGGTAACTGTCTTTTTAAGGGGTTTAGTGAAATATATGACAACTTGTATTACTTTTCTAAGCAAAAGTTAAAAAGCCCTCAAACCGTTGTTTACATTCATGTAAAGTCTCAAAAATATTCCCTTCGATAGCAGCTTACAATTTGTTTTCGCCAGAGGAGTATCACTTTGTAATAATCGCCAATTATTTTTTTAATTATTCTAAAATTATAGAAAAAAAAACTTCATGAACATTTTCTATTTTTACAGAAGCTATGCTGGCCCATTAATCGGTGGTCCATTGTTAGCTTCACCCCTTGCAGGGGCTCATGTAGGACATCTGGCAACCGCACCCCTAGCCGCCGCGCCATACGCTGCATTGCCAGTCGCTCCGGCAGTCTCTGTCGCTCCGGCATCTGCCGTCGTTCCGGTGACGAGGATCAGCGCGCAGCCAGCCGTCCTTCAGAACGTCGTAGACGTCGCTCATCCGAAGGTAGCTACCCGAAGGTATCAGATAAGAAGACCAGCGATTGAAAAGCAGTTCTACGATATCGAAGAGAAGATTGTTGTTCGCCCGGCGGGATCAGCTGTTGTTGAACTCGAACAGCCGATATCCGCTAATCAGCGAGGGCCCACCCAAGTAAGGAATAAATTTCTCTTTAAAATGTATCTTATTTTTATAAATATGTAAATTTTCAAAATAATATAAATATGTAGAGGAAAACCATTCCTCAGCTTATTGATATTGATCTTAAGATAAGGAAACATTCAATTATTGGCCAAATTTGGTTGTACAAGCCAGAATTCTTCATCAAACCCATAAATAATTGTAAGCAATCTCAGTTAAACTCTGCAGGTAGCCTTAGGTCTAGTGGGCAATTATGATTAGTAATTGAACTGTCCATAAAATGTGTCGCTTATTTCTTAGTAAACTACCTATAATGTATAAATGACAATCATGCAAAATATGAATTATAAATAAATTTTGAAACTATAATCTAATTAAAGTTTTTATAATGTAAGTCTCAACTTCTGTATGCAGAATTACTAGAATGTCTTGTGGTTAAAATGAGATATTAGTGTTTAAAAATTAATTTTAATAGTATATATTGCTAAATAACCTAAATCATTTCAGAATTATACCGATTATTGTATATTTATTATAAAAACTACTTATGAAAAAAATCTTATAAGTTCCAATTTATTCTGGAAAAAGCTAAAATATCACAAGAAAGCAACTAGTTAAATATTTGAATTACTTATAAAATTTTCCTGTTATTAAATGCCACTTCAAGAACAACTACTAAACATATTAGAGTACATTCGGCTTTATAAATAACATGTTGTAATTATTGCTTAGATACTTTTTTATTTCTATTGACTATCTTAAAATGGCGTCTAAGAAATAATAAACTAGGAAAAATAAAAATTCGTTGACACAGAAGCTATTTTGGTTTTACTTTGGACCTTTCACTTCTCCTCTAGAATATGAAAACAACTTTTTGGAAATATTATTGTTTAATCTTTGTAATTTAGAAGAAAACAAATAATTATTTTTATTTAAGAATTCTTTGCGTTTCAATATCGTGATTGCTTTAAGTATAATACATTTCAAAATATTAATGAGTGAAAGAATTTTATTTTGTCCAAATTAGGAAGTATACCTTGTTTATTTTGGCTTATTAAACTATTCATTTGGATATTTATTTCTTACGTATTTAAAAAAAAATAAAATAAAAAAATACGATTCTCACAATGAATTTGTGATACAGGGGTTGCGGGTTCTATTCGCGCCTTGGACAACCTTTTATCGAGAAATAATAGATTGTCCAGTGTCATAAATGTACAGAAAAGGGTAGCTACCTCGATAGCGCATTCTTTTATGAACCCTGTTAGAGAGTAAATTTTTTTTCTTTCTTTTTTCACCACTGACTTTAATTTTTATTATTTTTTCAGGTGAGCCCAGCTGTACATGTAGCACAGCCGCTACTGAGGTACGCCCATAAAATTCATTTTGGTACTCCATTCCTTCCAGCTTACCTACAATCAGTACCGTCTCCTGTCCATGAATCAAGCTCTTTATACGAAGAATCATACCAACAAGAAGAATCGCCGAGCCAAGGTCCGTCTACCCCCGCCCCTCCACAACAGCTTTTGCCTTCTCAACCTTCTCTCCCACCTCAGCCATTCCCAAACCAACCACTTCAACCACAACCGCTGCCACCGCAAAACGCATTCCCTCAATCTCCAGAGCAACCTCAATTAGATACTTCTGACTCCGTCGCCATTGATAACCCTGAATTGGCGAGATCCGGGGAACAGCAACCTCAGCAGCCAACTGTCAACCTACAACAACCTCTGTTCAGGTCTCAGCTTCAAAGAGCACCACAGCCCCAGCCTGAACCACAGTTGCCAAGAAGTGATCAAAGCCAGATACAATCTCTCCAGCAGATTCCTCAACAACCTCAGCCGCAACTTCAAAGAGGAGCAATTGATCAAGAATTTCAACAATTTTTAGCCCAGCTAGAACAAACTTCCCCGCAGGTATTTGGAAATAGCCAAATAGAACAAAACCAACAGCATCGGGAACTACAAGAATCCCAACTGCAATTGCTGGAAAGAGAAATTTTTGGCCAGAATCCACAACAAGCACAAGAAAGGAGTCAGCAGGTGCAGCCTCAAGCACAAATATTCATAGGATCTCAGCAAGAACAGGCTCAACCACAACTTCTGTTCAGAAGTCAGCTGCAGCCTCAATTACTGGGAAGAACCCAGCTGCTAGAGGTCCCACAAGCTCAGCCATTAAACAGGCCAGAGCCAGTTGAGCAGTCATCATTGAGAACACCTCAGCGACCCGAGTTGTCCGCTAGTCAACAGTTACCCGAAATAGCCAGTGTCAGGAATCTCAGCCCAGAGCAACAGGAACTCAACCAGCGCAGGCTGATCGAACTACTGACTGGTCAGGGACCTGTGAGCGAAGTCGGAGGCCCAGTCCGCGCCCGCGTGATCTCCGCCACCCCCGCGCCGCCGCAAGCCCCCCCTGCAGACTCTCGCTCCAGCACCAGGCGTGTTGTCGTCAACCGCCCAATCCAGACCGTCCAGGAAGTGGAAGTCGTCCAACCTTTCACCAAGCTGGAGCGCGTCGCTGTACACCAACCAGCTGTCCTTAAGACCTCTAACGTCGAGCTCGCACATGTTCCAGCAGTGACACCTGTAGTACACGCAGCTGCTGTAACTCCTGTCCCACTTGCCGCTCATTACCTCTAGATTAATTTAAAATATAATTCGTCATTGAGAATATGTGATAAAAACTTATCTTCCGGCCATTTCTCACCTCTCTTTGTCGGCATGATCAAAGGAGGTCAACAGCTACTACAGTCTAATCTAAAATTAGGGCATGATGGTCTCGTCTAAAAACGTCATGACCTTCGCAACATTCCTAACTCATATTTTCATGATGATTCCCTCTCGAAAACTATTCGAGGTTCCATAATTGACGAATAATAAAACTTATCCCGGACTAGCTCACGCCGCAGGTCTTCTATAAATCACAGTAATTATTTTAAGTAATATGCCATAAAAGAAGACAGCAATCAAAATCTACACCGAATTTCTAATTTCTGAAATGGTTAACAATTAAAAATTAAAATTGCGGCTGAAAAACAAATCTGCTTTAATCAATGATTCAATTTTTCTATCATATAATGTTTAATTTAAACATAAACTATGATAATCCTGCTCTACTCAATTTATAATTGATAATAAGCCAAAATTTTACAAATGTTCAGTAGATCATTGCGGAATTATTATTCCCATAAAATATCGTCTGAGATTATTGAATTGAAAATTAGAACAAATCAGAATTTTAATTCTCAACAAATAAAGAAATTCTTCTTGATGTAATTAACAAAAATGTAAATTTATTTGTTCCACATGACAACATACACCGAAATTATTCTGCAAAAAAAAGTTATTAGTATTTATCAGTTAAAAAAATACACAGCGTCAGAAACATTTTTCTTTATATTTTATTTTTACATTATACATTGATTTAAATCCACTTTCCCGTATGATATAAAAATAAGATTGAACGTTTCGCCATCCCCTTCAAAGAAACAATATCGTAACTGACAGCGTAAGCTGGTCTGAAACTACCAGTATCAAAGTTTAATTGAACACGACTGAGAAAAAGGTCAAACAAAAAAGTAAATCAAGTCTGACAGGTAAATTGTAGGCTCCATTGCTCGACTGGAGTCAAATGAAGGATGCGATCGCATGCCATGTCTATCCCACTACTTCAGTTTAAGAGTTTAGTTAAAGACTTGCAAATTATTTTAACTCAATATACCGTACACAAAAGGAAAATAAAAAGAAAAGCGGTTCTGAATGTTTTTTTTCTGAAACCCTAAAAAAAATGCGTTGTTTTTAGTGATATTCATTGAAAACACCTCGCATGTCAATACATTTTGTGAAAAAGAAAGTTTTATTATTTGAAATTACAAAGATTTATTTCTATTTTATAGAAGCTAGAAAATACCTTTGAACTTTTGGTATCATTCGCACCACATTGAACCATAAATAGACTTGTTCCCTTAACATTAAAAAAGAATCTATTCCTTGTATATAAAATAGTTGATATGGACTTATCCATAATGCAGTAAAGAACTAATATTCATCTCTTACCAAAAATATTTGTTTAACACAATGGTTAAAATCAGGTGTCAAGCAAAAGGACCAATTGTTTCGGCCAGAGGTATACACAACTTCTCAACAAGCTGAATTTGTACACCCAGAGCAATTTTTTATGCAAACATTTTGAGAGGATAAAGGGATTGAAAGCTTGCTAATATAGTATTTACTATAAGAAGTTTTTAATTTTTTTTTACAATTTCATTAAAATAAACAAATATAAAAATTTAATTAAAGACAAAACATGGCATATAAGTATTTAATTGGCAAGAGCAATATAAATTTTTAGTTTTTTTTGTTGTTTTTTTAATGTTCTTTTGTGTGGATAAATGAAAAACAAATGGTGGATTGTAGAAAAACACTACAAATTGGAGTATAAAAAAATACTATCGTTCCTTATCTGTTAAAAAAAATTATGATAAAAATGTTACCCATTCTAGAATATAAGATTATGTTAGTTCTATTTATATTTTTGTTATTCATGATTTTGTAAATTTTTATAAACAAGCGATATTTTTTCACTGTGCATTTGAAATTAAATATTAAAATTATTTTTTATTTTTGCACTCCTTTGTCACTAACCCCTATCATTGAACTAGAAAATTATTGAATTGGTGTCTTCTAAATCAAGAATCATGGACGAGTTCGTTACAGGTGAAAATGCTATTTCCTGACGCTTTGTATTTTTGATATGTATTATAACGTGAAGCAAACAAAGGCATTGAACGGTAATAAGTCTTACGTTTTTTCACTAATTTTAATTGTGTCTAGTGGTTCATAATAAATATTAATTATATTATTTATTTGTGTTCACACGCAATCTTTAAAATAATGATAGAAAATTCAGTATTATTTAAGATTTACATGACTTTGTTAATTGCTGAAATCGGTTGAGAGGAAAGGACGACTAAGGGGGGGACTAAAATTTTAAATCCTATTATTATTATTAGCATTAAGAAAAAAATTAAGTGGAAAAATAGGCGTATAAAAAATGTTATGATATTTCAAAAAATGTATATTTATAAATTTATTGAAAAATGTGAATTCGATTGTTGAGGAAATTGCAGTTTTATTGAAAACCCATGGAGTTATTCATTTTTGCTTGAATATGTCTGACTGTTAGGTATAGAGGGATACCAAAATTGATTATCATAATTTATCCCCGTTGTTATTTGAGTAACGAAAACGTTTATAAAACATAGTAGGTTTATTAATGTAATTTTTTAAAATTTATTTTCATAACGATTTTTACAAAGACACTCGTTAAGAGAGGCATTTACGAATATAACTAGATGTGTCAAAGCCACTCTTCCTTCACGGAAGACCACACTTTTACGCTCATTGCTCACTTCGGCTATTAAATTAAATTTAATTATAATAATAATTATAATAAGTAAAAACTAACACTTATTCATATTCATCTATAGTGAAACATTTGAAATCTGTTTAGTCTACTCGTAATGGATAAAATGTAGCACAATTGATCGTGGCCTGTTGAAAAGTACTTTTTATTTATCTTTATTTTATTTTATTTATCTGTAATTAATTCAATTTATATTACTACTTGTACCGACACCGGGACTGTCTCTCACCCTCCAGAACCCAGTGCCCAGAGAAAGGTAAGTGTAGGCACTTAGCAATATCTAACCGGTGTTAACTATGGCCAGGAACGTCTCATCTCACCCTCCACAGAGCACTGGGTTCTGGGAGGTGGGAGGCAGAGACGGTGTCCTATGCCTTTGATAAAGAAATAAAAATAATCAAAAGCAAGAAGACAAGAGCATTTCTTGAACCCTTTGGAACACCATCCTGCAATAGTACTTCTCACCTACAGTGCTATTTAGATATCATAAACAGAACATTTTCCATAAGAATTAATTTTGCATTTTTTTGTTCTTCCAATAAATTTTCCAGGAATACATGCACAAAATTATGGAGTACTTAGTTATTAAAAAGCAATTTGGACACATGTTTCAGGAAATAATTTTAGAACCCCTAAATCTGTCTTAATGACAGTAGTGGAACAAGTTTTCCTTGAGGTTTTCAGCAGTGCTAAAATGTCATATGTCTTCATTATTTCAGCCAAACATTTATATAATTGAACTTTTGTGTATACAAATTCGATGAATAAAAATTTCCGTTTATAAATTGTTTCTGTTAAAAAAAGAAAGTTTCTTTTTTTAGGGGGGGGGGG
>KZ807421.1:327658-356021 GCA_000696205.2 Oncopeltus fasciatus
TTTTTTTTTTTTTTTTTTTTTTTTTTTTTTTTTTTTTTTTTTTTTTTGTCACAAAACTAATACTTTCGAAGATATTTTTGATTATTCAATTTGGTTTTCTTCTAAATCCTGTACCTTTTAATGAACTTCAGTGAAAAATTAATTCCAAAGGTTTCCAATTGACTAGATATCAATTCTATATTTTAAAAAGTCCCCCAAGCTAACCAGATTTCCCATGCTTATATAAAATTACATAAATAAGAGTAAATGATTAACTATATCTTCTGCAATGAGTGTTCAAGAAAAGAAAACTAAGCCATATTGTTCAGGAAGGAAATCCCTTCTCCTATATTTTGTAAACCATTTTAACAAGAGTAAGTTTTTGTGAATTTAATTAAAAATGGATGACTATATTTCAAACCTGATAGTTTAATGATTAAGATATTTTGACATTGACTGTGTCATTAAATTTTTTTTACTATTTTTATTTATAATGAAAGTCTTAGTTTTGGATTTATCTATTTGTAGGGAATTTTCTAAACATTTTTATAGAGACATAACGCTCTTAAATCATCTAAAATAAAATATTATCTAAAAAATTTTTCTCATCTTCTGCATAGATTATAATGCCTTCTAATTCACTTGATACTTCTTATTAAACTCATGCTGATCATTTTTATTAAACAATAATTTCCATAATCTCCAAGAAATTTTTTTATTTATTTTTTTCAAACTTTTTCTCAAGTTTTGTAATAATACATTTTAGTACTTAATCCAACAAATTCTTTCATAATTAAACCATTATTATTTTCTTTCTTTAAACATCATTAGGATAGACCAAAGTAAGGAAATGATCAATGATATCTTTCATAATAAGAGTTATCGGTTTTAATCAAATAAACAAAGCTTTCAGTATCTATGTACATAAATTTAATATTTTGATAATTATATTTCATAACATTATAATGAAAACCATACTTAAATATATTTATATATCCAATAAACTCATATCAAAATAAATTTGTTTATTAAAATAAACCTTTGTTTTATTCATGTGAATAGCTATGAAAGTTTCTTAAAAAATTGTTCGACCTTTAGTTTTGCTTAGTGATAAATTTTTATCAATTGTTAAAAAATCTTATGCCAAATAATTTTCTGAAATTTTTCTTAGTCTTGTCAAAAACTGAGTTAACAGTTAGTAAAAGTTTTTTTTTTTAAATTGATCAAAGTCTGAATAGGCTTTTCATTATTGAGATCCATATATTTTTCAAACCATTTCAACTGCTTAATTATAATACCGAATGAATTGTTTTTAATTTTAGTCCCATCATTTAGAATTACCTTAAATTTCAGAAATAAAATGCATATCTTTCTTCACCATATAAAGTTAATATCTTTTGTCACTACGACTTATCAGGAATACTATTTTTGGGGCCAATAGTAATTCTTAAAATCATCATGTAATTTTTCGGATATTTGAGATCAACTTAATAAATATCACCTTTGTTTGAATTATCAAGAGTATTCATTATATCTTAATCATAATTTATACACTTAACACACCATGAGGTAAATATGGTGTGTTAAGTGTATAAATTAACTCCATAAATTACAAGATCCAAATACATTAAATAACTAGATTTTTGACTCATGTTATAGATTTAAAAGTATCTGTTATCCGCTTTCCACATTATTACAATTTTGATATCCTTATGTAATTCTCTTTTTGATTATTAAAAACATTTAGTCATTTAACAATTCCTACTCAACTTGGGTTGTTTTCATTATCACTACCCAAGGTAACCATGGGCTGTTAGATAATATGTCTAAAATTTTCAAAAATATTATTCAATATCTATATATCTGATAAAACTTATAAGTATAAATATACGCCTAGTGTCATATTTTAATAGTTATCTATATTTTTTCAGTATTTTGCTATTTAATATTCAATTTACTAATAGTTTAAATCTACTCGCTTTTATAAATTCGTAATAAGGTTATCCTCATATGACTTGTCTAAATTTAAAAACAAACTCACAATGAAAAAGAAAAACTGCTCTGGCCAAATCTAATAATGTATGTCATAAATTTCTCTTGGAAAGTGGAACTATAATAGAGAATATGACTTCAAAAATAAAAATATAAAATAAAAAGAAAAAATAGGAGGGATCCGACCTTTCTGTTCTTGCTGTATGAATACTCCTCTTACCATCCGAATTTTAAGGAAGGTTTGTCAGGGATAAAATCAGTCTCAGAATTTTGTTCCTTTGGCCTGACCATATTATATTAATTTCTCTTTCACATGCTTACTAAATATAGTATTTTCTATTGTTGATTTAAATTAATATTCACAAACTTTTCTCTCTAACATATCATTTACCACAAGCTGTATGCCTCCTTCAATTATCTTCTAATCTTGAGCAAATTTTGCCCATAAATCCTCCCAAAACTACTGTCTAGTTATTTTTATTTTTTTTTTAACTATACCAACAAATCCTATCTTGCTATAAGATTTTTTTTCCCCCTATAGAATGTACAATAAATCTCTATGAGAGAAATAATTTAGTTCTGCTAGTGTACCAATTTGATTACTAAATTCTTTGAACTCTTTTGTTTTCCTTCACTTTTTTTAAATATCTATGATTCCAAACCTCTCTAAAAGGAAGTGCTCTATATTAATCATTTATTAATTCCTAAACCACGATTATTATTTTCATTTTAATCAAACTATCTCAGGAGATTAAAATAATTTTAAAAGTTTAAATTAACAAATAAAATAATTAAATAAAGTATATAAAAAGGGAAAAAAACGTACAGAAAAAGGAAAGTTCTTCTACAGAATTAGTAAATTCATAACGGGGTAGGTTTTGAAGCAGATGAGATTTGATTTGCACACATATGCCAACACCAGCCACCACATCAAATTCGAAGATGCTTCAGTACTGGCCGGGGAAAGCAACTACTATCGACGGACCATCAGAGAAGCCATTGAAATAACGAAGAATCCGAAGAATATCAACAGGGAAGACGGATACAGACTCAGCAAGAACTGGAAACCAGCGTTAGTCGACAAGAGGATCCAGCCAATCAGTGACCAGCTACCTCACTACTCCGAAGACCAGCCGCCGGAAGACAGGATCAACCAATATGAAGGTAGGCTTCGCTGAAGGACCGGACCGCGCCGGATATAAGTACCCCTGGATTTGAAGACAGCTCTCATTCTCTATTCAGCCCTGAAGAAGCCATCACAGGATATGCGAAAGCTCGGCAACTATCGACAACTTGACACGGTCCAACCCGGAAGAAGAAACTGTACATACATCTGATGACCGTGGAAGCCGACGTGAACATTTGTCATAATTATTTTCATTTCCCACTTTCACTTTTTTTAAAAAATTAATTAATCATATCATTTAGTACTTGATGCAGAAATGTAGATGATTTAGGAAGTATTTTCTTTTTAAGAAACTTGGAAGATGTTCTAGGTGAGTTAGTATACATTGGACTCCAGCTAAAGCTCCTGAGGCGGATCTGAAGCTCTAAGAAAAGAATAAAATTTATTCTGGAAACATCTGAGTCCTCAAGAATAATAATTAATAGAAAAACTAGTAACTTTTCTTGCTAAGAAGCATGAGAAATATAATAAAAATATTGCTCAAAAATTGTAGATAAATTAAGGCCCTGAGGAACTCCTGTATGTAGGGAAAGGGAAGAAAAAGTAGGCTTTTGCTGAACTGGAAAAAAATGAAATGAGGGAGTGAAAGCAGAAAGCACACAATTGGAGAAGGATAGCTGAAGTCTGGAATGAAGGGTTGAGTGATCATGTGTTTTGGAGAAGTCTGAAAATATGTGTATAGTGACTTTTTCTTTCTCTGTCGAACTTAGGATATCGCTAGTTATGTTAGAGTGATCAGAAATAAGATTGTAAAGGATCAATGTTATTTGATTTCTAGAAACTGAGTCATTTAGTTTTTTCTAGCAGTTTGGAGAAGTTAGATAAGGTGGATATTGACTGGAAATAGGTTGGGGAAGAATTCAGGATTTTTCTTAATAACAATAACTGTATACTTGAGAAGGCTGAATTTCGGAGGGGAAAATTGTGAATATGAGCAAGTATAGGAAGAATGACTGGGAGGTAGAGTTAGATCAAATGTACCAGGAAACCATCACACCCGATAGCCTGAGTCTAGATTTACATAAATGCTTCTAAGATGTCAAAGAAAAATAAAAGTTATTTCTGCTGAAAGACGGGCCAATTGATGTGGGTTACTTGGTAAAGTGTAAGAAGAGGCTGGAGGTCCCATTCAGAATTATAGTCATAATTAGGGGACAAGGCATAATGAAAATACATTAACTCAGCTTTTCTTGTTGTGCCTGATTTTGGAGAATGTCACATGGACAAATGGGTTGTCCATTGGCTGAGAGCATCATCCAACAGCCTATTTATGTCTCATGGCTTGCGTGTCACACATGTATTTATTTAGTGGGGGGGGGGGGTGTATGATAAATAAAGGTTGTCTTAATACTTAGTACTTAATACAATAGAATGGAGAGTTTTAATGAAATTGATCACAGTATCAATAGAAGTGTTTATAAATACTAGATACCAACCACCAGCATCCATGTCCTGAATGGAATCAAATGAAAAAGAATTGGTTTTCTGAAGGGAAACATATTTAGGAGTTACTTTTGGTGTTATGTTGTAGAATAGTTTAATCAAATTGATGTTGAATAGAAGGCATGTGGGGTTTAGAAACAAGAATATTAAAAGAATCTATGATGAAAATATCTGAACGAGCAAGAATGATGTATAGAAGAAAAATGAACAAGTTATTGGAAAAAAATAAACTTTTAAAATAGATGTTTTCATAAGAGTTAAGAAGAATGTTGATATTTCAATTTCTACAAATTAGGATAAGGATGTTAGAATAGAAAGGGACTATTCTTTGTTAAGAGGCATAAAATATCAGGTATAAGGGAGTTTGTGGAGGGTGATAAATCCCCACAATGAAGGATAAGGTGAGATTCATTTGAAATATCGGCAAGGAGGAATTTAACTTGTGGATTAATTGAATCGGGGAAGCAGTCAAGGATCTAGATTAACATATTCAAAAAGCACAAAGGCCAACAGCCACACGATTCCCTCCATCATGAGGCAGGAAAGAGCAGTTGGTAGAAATTGAGCCAGGTCTTTGATACTGCTTATTTATACAGCATGGTGTGATACGAGGGTATGGCCTCATAACCATAATCTAGCTTAGACGTTATTAGGGAATGATATAAGAGCAACATGCTAGTTCTAAATTACCACCTATTTGGTATAAGCCATTCATGCAAGAAAATTCAGTGGCAAAAGTGAGCTCTTAATTTTTTTAATTAGTTGTAAACATGTCAATGTTCTGTTAAAAGTTAGTACAATATATAAAAGGGAATCCAAGGATTTTATATTACAGTAACTGAATTAAATTAGGTATAAGGCATAAGCTGCTATAAGGCATATAAGCTGAATGCCTACTGCAACAAAAAGAAGGCTATCTGAATTAGGGGCTGAAATTTTAGATCAAATGCAAGAATAGGCAAGTCACATAACAAAGAGCATTCTGGCCAAGGATTCTTTATGCTGGAAACCATTTTACCAAGATCTCATAGATCTGCAAGGATGCAAATTTGTTACTTGGGCATCAACAAACTTGCTATTAGTAAGTTGGGCTGCAGATACAATGACCTGGATTGGAATGTTGTGAGGCAGTAGGTAAAGGAGATCTTTGAAAACTACTAAGAAGACAACAAGTGTGGATGGATATTGTCACCCTCTTGTGCAGTCAAGACCATTTCTGGAAAAGGGAAGTTTTAAGGAGGAGGTAATGTTAAGAAATTGGCAAAATGCAAGACACCCATGAGGCTGATTGTTAACCTAGTTCCCTCTTGGGAATTCCAGGAATGCCTAGAACTATTGGGCACCCAGAAATCCTGGGCATATTTGTCCAGCACTTTCTTTCTGTCTCTCCCACCTAGACTGTCTCCATAAATATAGTAAGCTAGACAGTCTGAGTGACTATTTGTTGCTATATAGCTGTAATACTACTATATATTACTAAGAGTTCAATGACTGTTATACGATTGTTTAGCTGTAGGTAATTTTGTTTATTATTGTTAATTTATAAGGGCAGTAGTCTTGTAGTGTAATAAGTTCTTAATCTTTACATAATAAATTATTTTTAGTTGTTAGAAGTAAATTCTCTTGCAGTCATTACTATGAATCTGTAGCCCATGGCTCTATGAAATCTATGAAATATGAGGAATAAAACAAAATAAACTATAATGCTATAATCATTTATTTTTTTAACCAATTGCACATTAAGAAATATTCTTCAATATACATTATTTTTTAAACATTAATTTAATTTGTTACTGTGTTCAATATGAACAATCTAATAAATGTTTTACAAATTATTAATATATAATAGGCTTTAAGAAATACATAAACCCAGATTATAATCTTTTAAAATAGTGATTATGCTGCAGTATAAGAATCCAATATGCTTTAATTATGTACATCTGAAGTAGTTTTATGTACAAAAAAAAAAAAAGAAAGGTAACTTTATTAGTTTTTACAACTTATTACAGTATAAAAATTTAAATATACATGCAAATTTACATATAAAATACACAATTTACATGTTGTGGAATTTCTAATTGCACATTGGGCTGGATAAATAAGGAGTAAGGAATTTTCTGATGTTTTATTTATAAAAAAAAAAAACAAGAGAAAAGCCTCTTTCATGGTTCCAATATTTCTAAATTAACCAAATGAGAAATATATACAATAATAATAAGATAAAAAAAAGTTGATAGGGCTGCTGGTATTACCAAAAATGGAATTTGATAAATGTTAATAGTAGCTTTTAACAAATGTAATATGTTTTAGGAAAATTTTAATATGGTTCTAAATTTTGTCTTTTTGATATACTACTCTATTACCAAAACTTATTAATCTAAAACGAAACACATAACCAATTTTTACAAACTTACAGATTAAGTAAGCAAAGTTTTATATAAAGTTAGTAAATACAAAAATAAGTTATTAAAGAAAAATTAAGAAAAAGAGTTTATATAAATACATGCAGCAGACGATTGTATGGAAATTGAATAGACGCCCCTAGCAAGGAAAAAACAATGAAAATAACTAAAGAAGCATTATCCAATATATTAGTCATTCAAAAACATTTATAGGGAAATGATTAATAATAACTACTCATATAACACAGAAAGTTCTTGATAATATGGGAGAAGCCTCTGAGGATGATAACTTTTTTTTTTAAATTAAGTTTCTAGTAACACCTGAAATAAAATTACCTAAGAAAGTCTTGGAGGTTCTAAAAACCAAGGTTACCTTTACTAACAATTTAATAATGGAAATAGACCTTTCCAATAAGGACACTGAAATTTAATATAAAATTTTACTAATACTTGTAAACTGCCTAATGAGTAGGTAAGGAGGTAATGGGTTTTTAAACTTTGATAATACTGAACTTAAGGAACAAAACAAAGAATAATATATGGTTATATATTTTGTAGAACCTTGTTGTTTTGGCATATATTCAATTTTAAAAAGTAAAAAATTCCCCTCTTCTAAACAGCAATTGTTTAAATAGACAGTCAAGTTAAATTTAATGAACCAAAAAAGTTATCTAAATTTTAATATGAAAAAATGAATCCAGAATTAATTCGCTATTTAATAATATACAGGTAAGCATATCAATGTGTTTTGAGCACATGAATTCTTTTGAGCTCAGAAAAACATTTCATTAGTCTCAATTTGAGAAAACTAACATATTATTAACGAAATAGATACTCAGCCCATTCTGCAATAATCTATTATTTGCTTAAAGCAAATATATAATCCTGAATTAAATTTGATATGTACAGAATTGAACTTTTTACACTATATTTATGCAGAACAAGCCGAAGTAAGTTTCAGCAAAGTGGAATAACCTTCTTAATTGATCATACTACTAGACATGTAAATATCTACGCATATGATTAAGAATCTTTAAATCAATACCGTTTTAAAGTTAATAAAAACTGTATTTAGAACAGAAGAAAAAAATTAAACAGGTTATGTCCAATTTACCTCATAATAATTACTATAATACATTTATTTTTCAAATAGATTATACATATATTAAAGTACTTATTAAATGCAGTTTTTTGTTTGAATTTTGAATAAAAACATCACTGCACAAACACCAGGTAAAACTTTTTTAACTTTCAAGACATTTTGAAACATTCAGGCAGATTATTAAAGATTTAAATAAAATGATGGCAAATTTTCATAACAGAAAATAAAGAATTAAAAAAAAATTACACAATCATAAAATGTAAACTTTACAACAATTCATTAAGATTTAAAAAAAAAAAATCTATACTATACTCAAGGTGCCACTAAAAATAACTTTTATTAACAAAATCTAGACTATGTTTATGTTATATTAAAAAGGGTTACAATAACTATAAATTCTCAGTAATTGATGCCAACAAAATTGATTTAAATACTTAATTCTTCAAATTGTGAAACATGTTGACTGAATTTATTAAATATAAGGAAAACAGAATAATAAAAGAATTTTCTTTTAAATAGAATCTACTAAAATAATTTAAAAAGGTAGAAGACTCTCCTCTTTAAATTATATNTAATAAATAATTACTTGATTGATAATAATAAATAGTAATTTATTTGATTAGTATCAAATATAGAACAAATATTGGAGAATTTTAGGAATAAAAAGTTAATACACAACAGGAAGACGTATTTAATGGAAAATAACCAAATGTTTTAATCAAAATCTTACTTTGCTATTTCTTTTACTACATTGCATCAAGTTCCATACAATCAGTTAAATGTGAATTTCAGATATTAGCCCACTAGTTAGATTGGAGAGGCAGGTCTCAAAAAGACCATCAAGAAAATCAGAAGAAGGGATTTATGAATTTATTTGTAATTTTAGAAGTGTGCTGACTACACACACACACACACACACACACACACACATATATATATATATATGTATGTATGTATATGAGTTTAATGAAATTAAAAATAATAATAATAAAATAGAATAAGATCAAAAGGAAAACCTCAGAATAATTATAAGAATATTGAAACCACATTGTTGAATAAAACAGAAAGAATTATTGTGTTAGCAATTAAACAACAGAACAGTCAATAAGTACAAAATTGGAAACAAACTTTCTCAGTGAACTTAATTGAACTTTTTTTCCCTTAAATAAAGTAGGATTAATGGGGCCAAGGCATCATTTAATCCCGGTGAGATGCTTAGAAATATAAGTTACTTGCAGAAAGAAAACAAACATCAGAAATGTAGATCTATTTAAAAAAAAAAATGCATGCAATAAGTGAAATGCGAGGTATCAATGTCAAGCTAAACATAAATGAACTCATACCTTATTGATTTTAAGTAGAATATCATATAGATCAATAATTTTGGATCATTCAATGCCAGATAGAAGCCTTAAAGGAAATTCACGTATTACTCTAGTAAGATCTTATATTTGTAAACTTTTAAATCAAAAATCACAACTGGCCAACCTTATTTAACTAAAACTAAATAATACGACTAAATTAGCTAACATTATAACACAGCCATCCAGTAAAAACTAAAGTAACAAAAACAGAATATTTAGAGTCTGAATCAGATTACATGGGAAAATACATGTAAATTAATATCCATAAAATAAAAAGATTAAATCAAATCATTTTAATATACTTCATAATATCAAGTACATTAAGACATTAAATTTATTAGTATTTATGATAATACTCAAAACAGGTAATTAATGTCAAAAATTTCTAATTTACTTTTGACATTATTTAGGATTTTGATATAATATATATAATAAATTCTTTTAAAATTTTAACTCTCTTAGTCATCAAAGTGTTATGTACAGTCACTCATTATTAAGTGTTCAATTATTTTTAAAATGTTTCAAGGGGATAAACATGTACTCCAAGTTCAACCCCTCAGGTTCAAACTTTACTCAGGTAAATTATTCTTATTATTATTAGAACCTGAAGTGAATTAGGTCCTAATAATAATAATAACAAAAGAATGCCAGAAAATTTGTAGTGTTTCTGAAAATTGAAAAAAAAAAATTATGTTTTATGAATGAAAACCAAAACAATTAAACTAAACAATTATGATTAGTAAGAAGCCTTAAGAAATTGTTTTAATCAAATAATATTAAATCAGCATAAAATGATCCCCCCCCAATGAAGTTTTTTTTTTTTAAATCTATAAATTTATCTAAAATAATTAATAATATACTCAGTAGGTGTAGTAGAATAAAGTAGTTTGCAATGTAAAGAAATATAATTTCCCTATAATTGAAAGTATTAAAATTTGGTCTTTTTTTTTTAAGTATAAATAACCATACTTAAATTTAATAGGGGATACAAAATTTCAAATCTGAGGTCCAAAACCTTAATTTTATATGTACATTAAAAATTATATAATTAAAATCTATTTTATGAAACTAAATCAAACAGCTTTAAATATACAAATTTTTCATGTCCTCTACACACATAAAATGTCATATATTTTAGATTGTTTGATTACTTCCTCTTGTTATTTTTCAATTTTGAAAAATTCTTTTCCATATGGACATTTAAAAATTAAAAACCATTTTCATTAACAAATGGAATGGAAAATCAATTATTTCCCAGCTCTATTCTTTAGAAGTTGAAGGAGGTGTTTGTTGATTGGTCTCATGTGTGATATTGGAAGTAAATTGCTGCCTTACACTGCTCGGGTTTATGATTCTTGCATACACCTGTTGCCTCCCTAAAATAGAAAATAAGTTTCTATACAAATATTATAATGCTACACACAGATATATAGTAAATTTATATGCATCCTGAGAGGATGCAATCTTTACAACATCAAGTATGTCTAAGTAGCCCCACTGTGTTGGCCTTTAGATACTACCAGCTATAGCTCTATCAAGTGTCACATTTTTTTTGTATTATTATTTTCTGTATTTTTACCAAGGACACCTGAGATTTCAAGCACATGAAAATCCAAAAAAGTTAGCTAGAAAATAAGTGAATTATTTGGTTTTTCCTCATTTCATTTGCCCTTACATATTTTTATATACATATATTGCTTATCTAGCTAAATATAGTTCCACTCAGAAGTAAAATTATGTAACATCAATAAGTAGCAACAAACAATTGGTGTAAAATAGTGACATAATCACATTTAATACCCAAAAAATGTATTTAAGTAACTCATATCAAAACAGACATAAAAGATCATGTTAAATATTTTGGTTGACAAACTAATAGGAGAGCATATCGATAAAAAGTAACCAAACCTGCTTTTCATTTTCATTGTATTTTACCAAAGCCATAAATATTTGTAGATGTTAAAGGTTTATAAAAAGAAATATATATTAACATTATTAGAATCCAACTTTTGCACAACAACCCATACAGAAAAACAATAGTAGTGCACTGCAGCAACTTAGCAGAGGATGTCCTTATTATCCTTCTAATTTGAAAATAATTCAAAATATTTTAATATAATTCAATGTTATATATAGAATACTATAACAAGCAAGTCCTAAAGAAAAGCCAATCTGCCTTTAGGACTTGCTTATTTAAAGAAAGTAATGATTATGTTGGAAAGGGAAAACGAGTTGTACACATATTTTTGTAGCTTATCACTATAATTTCTTTACCTTTTGTATGAGATGGAGTAAGGAAAGCAAAAAAAAAAAAAAAAATATTCTGTTTATAGGCAAAATTAATCGAGAGAGCTGGTTACTCAGAACACCAACATTTTTACGTATTATTAAAATTTATTATTTAAAAAACCACATGAATTATTTTACTATCAGTGGGGGTAACGTGACACCAAAAAATAATTTGAAACTTTTTAACTATTAGTAGTCACAATTATACAGAATCACAATGAATGATAGGGCATTTACTAAGGAATATCAAGTAATTATTTCTTATTCAGAAAAATAAAATAAGTATTTGAGAGGACAAATATACATCTTTATATTATTTGATGCTGATGAGTTTTTTATATTTACTTTGATATATTCTTAAGAAACCATAATGTTCTCAGTTATAGTGATGGCAGTTACACCATGCATAGCGAAATGATCAATCCCGGTTTAGTATTAAAAAAAAATTGTATAAGATGAATAAATTGACAGTCCACTTTTATCAAAATTTCCAAAATTATCTGGTCTTATACATTTAAATTTTTTTCAATTATTTCTTTACTATGTAGGATATATTCTAAATTATTTACAATAATTATTTTTAAAGGAAGAAGTAAAAATATATAGGAAATGAGACACTAGAACAAACTTCTTTTCAAATACAGTACAGTGTGAGTTTCTATCTCTTCATTAAAAAATTTCTCTCTTAGATTGTGACTTAAATTTTTTTTTAGAGATTAGTGACACTTATACTGTGAAGCTTGTGACATAAGTTAGAGCCTTAGGACTACAGTGGAAACTTTTTTCTCTACAAATTAGTTTTTACTTATTTATTGCTTTATAATTTACACTTAATATTGTTTAATTTTTATTTATTTAGTTCTTCACTTGAACTTTAAGATTGCTTCCTGCTACAGGAAAATCCTTTCTTTATTTAAATAAAATTGAGCTTTAGCAAATTCTATTTAGCAAGATTGATTTTTGGTATGTTTTCTCCAGAGAACTTTATTGATTCTGAAAAATAAGGTCATTGCTGAAACAAATAAGACACGATGCTTACTAGTAATAATACATTTTGCCCAGTATATTTCAAGAATTTAATTTGAATTTTTCAGGTCTCAAAATGTCTTTATCTTACAATATAACTGACTACTCTATTTCACAAACTAAACTGGGTTGAATGGAAATGGGGAATGGTTTTCAAACATGCACTCACAAGTTTTAGAATAATTCATAAATGGCTTCAAAATGACACAAATAAAGAAAACATTGTTGAATGGAAGAATAATGCCAAATTTAAATCATGTTAAAAGAAAACATTGGCATACTTTGAAATAGCTAAATTTTGTATTTCAAAAAGGGTTTAAGTTTATATCTAGTCACTTTACCTTGTTGAGCATTTTTTCCAGGTGCTATAGGTATAACTTTAAGACCGTGGAGACCCTTGATTGCACCAGGTGGTATGAGAATCTGTTGAGCACCATGCTGCAGCAAAGCCAGCTGTTGGCCTCCACCACTGCCAGATACCAACAGCGCTTGGCCTCCACCTCCTCCAAGTACAACATTCTACAAAATGAAACAAAAAGGGTAGGAACAAAAGCCAATTAAAATATATTATTCTTTCTTTTTATTTTGAAATAAAATTTTTTAAACATATTAAAAATAACTCATGTTCTTTCCATTGATTTTTACAAATTTTCAGTAACCTTTCTTTTCTGGACACTATTTAATTTGAATCTAGTCTAAGGATCCTAAAACTAAATTTATTATGATTATAGTTTATTTTGGTAATTTGGTCTGAAACAATGGGGATACCTATTATATTATGAGGCCTGAGTATAACAATTATCAGACAGAGAAGTTCATCTAGTAACAAGTGTTATTAGTAGCTCATTTTATAAGAAAAAATCTTCTTTACAAAGGAAAGCAATTAAATAATTGCAAAGAAACTAGTGTCTCCTCAATCAAGCCAGCGAATGAGCAGAATGGTAGAGAATACCATTTACAATGGGATACTTCCATGTCTCAGAAGTGGGATGGTAACAGAGTCCCTCACACATTGCTAGCAGTAGCAGATTTTAAAATTCTACTGCAGGAGACTTAGCAGGTAACACACAATAAAGGAAATCTTAAGTCATCTTCTATAAGTAAATTTGCAGAGGAAAAATGAGTCTTAATGAGTATTGCTAAAAAATGCATTGGAAGGCCTAGCCCCAGGTATCAAGACATATCAGGTGAAACATTTAACACATGTCAAGCAAATACATACAAACATAAGAAAAATTTTCTGAACACTGAAAAATACAGCTTGAAGTTTGGGACCAGAATGTGTGAAATAAAATAAAAACCATTTAGAAACAGAAATTTTCAAAGTTTGAGAGTTACAATAAATTTTGTCGCAGCCCCTCATGGTTTTCTAAATGGGTTTTAAAAATAAATACAGTAGAAGATTATTGAAATACTATAGTGGAGGAATGAAGTATTTAGGAGTGTTGAGAGCAATGATAACAGGAGTCATATGGCTTTGAGATATGCAGTAATCCATTTACTTGACATGTTTAATTATAAATTTTTTGGAGCATTGAAATCTGTGTTTCAAGCTATTGAATAAGTTAAGGCCATAGAATAGGATTGGCCTATTTTTTGTGATCATTCCTGAAATAATTGTGTAAATAATTAATATTTCATTTACTCATATTTTTTTAATGTGTAGTATGTAGTATATCATTTGATACTGAAACATATTTTTAGTAATAGCAATAATATTTTTTTTTGTTTGTGGAGTAATTATTAGTTTTAGTTCAATTAGAATTTTTTTTAAATTGGGTGTGACGAAAATGTGTTAAATATACATACTCTGTTAAAAATAAAAATATTACCCAAAAACTATTTGAATCAAAAAATTGATTGATTTTAACATTAAATATTACACACATTTCATTGGTGTATTTTTTATATTTATTTTAAATATAATAGTGTAAATTTTTTTTTTTACAATACCTTTTTTAATCTATAAATGAACAAGTTTATAATTTTAGATCATAGAATCATCTCTATCATTAAGGAAGTCAAAGAGAAAGAAAGTTGTATGCCGTCCAAAATACGGCAATTGGCAAATGGTGGTACAAAAGCCTCAGTACCTGGCGAGAGGTTAAACTGTGAGACACAAAATCTCATTTTTCAGACTTAAGATTTCAGTAGGTTAGAGGTACAAAATTTTACCCATTAAAATAAAAAAAATCACGTGTTTCCAAAAATCTATTTGTTTTCCATAAAAATACAAGTTTATAAAATTAACAAGAATTAGTAACAATACTGTTTATAATATTATAATATTACCTGGCCTTGGATCGTGGCTGTCTGAGGTTTACTAGCAAGGAGTACCTGCTTTCCAGCTATTTGAGTTAAATTTAAACCAGGTATCCTCACTCCTTGAGTAGTTGCCATCTTCACAGTCTGGGGACTAGTACTTACTACTTCACCACTCCCAGAAACCTAACAGAGATAAGTCGAGTAAAATAATAAATGGTATACATACCATAATAAATGGTATACATACCAATACAAGGCATAATTCAGGGATTTCTTTGAATTGATATAAGAGACTAATATATTTAAAAAGTAAATAATAAACTAAAATGTATTGACTGAAATTAATGCAGCATGCTGAGTGCAGAAATTGAACATATTGAACAGTGAAGTGGCAGGAAATTTATTTTGTCTTTAATTAATTTTTCAGCAAGACTTATATGTTTCAACGGAGATTTGTTCAATGTTATTATAAATATTTTTATTTTAAATGAATTTATTAAGCCAAGTTGAAAGTTCACCTGAGCTACTGTTGTTTGGACAACCCGCTGCTGAGGTAGAGATACAACTGCATACTGAGATGGCACTCCCCTTGACACTCCAGGTAGTCGCACAGTAGCTATAAATTAGGAAAAAAGTTTTTAAAAAATAATAAAATTTGAATTATTATTTTCTTTCTAGTAATTTCCAAATGAATTGTTACATTTTTTTTTTATTCATTCAATAAAAAGTTTTAATCTTTTACTGTTATTAATAATCAGTAAATAATAATAATATTAAAAGAAAAATCATAACATTTTTTGTGAATATTCTAAGCACCCACAAATTTTTAAAGAAACTGACTAAAGAGATGCAGTTCAATAATTTGAGTTCCCTAATAAATTTGAATTTTGTTTATGACCCATGTAATTTTAATTTCATACGGGGAAATCAAATTTATCAGTACATATGTAATAAAACAAAATATCACATGAAAGGTTTTGTTATTTACATCATGTTCTTAATCAACATGTCATTTTTTCAATAGATTTAGCTTTCATCAGTAGCATTATTACTACATTATTAGACACCTTGCCTAATGCCTTTAGTTACAAATATGTGACACTTGTGTGAGCAAAATCACATACTCACAAACATACAGGCTAGGAAAAACAAAAATCTAAAATAAAATGTCTTGAGTCTAAATGTTTGCAGTGTTCCAAAAATTAAATTAACAAAATTAGAGAGTATACTTAAATTTGGTAACTAATAAATATAAATAAATACATTAAATATTTCAGGTCATGATGAATTCGTACATAATAAAATGAAAAACATCCAAATGCTCATGCCATATGATAGGTACTTAACAATTTGAATTACATGAAAAGTAAAGAGAAAAAAATAATTTCAGCTCATTATAACTTTAACATGATTTTAATCTAAAGTGATAATAAAAGATTTTTAAATATCGTTTCTACAAAAGATATTTCGTCATATTTTTACAAAGCACAAAATGCATAACTAATTTTTAGTTCCTACTAAACATTAGTTATACATTTTGTAAATATTAGTTTTTTTGTAGTATATAATCCCATGTAAATTTTAACAATTTTTAGTGCAAGGGAACAGTAGAATAACTCTCATTATTACGCATAATTGGTAAATGCACCGGCCCGGATAGCAGGAGATCCAGGTTCGAGTCCTGCCTGGGACAGTTAGATTTTTTATTCTGTTCCCTTGCACTAAAAATTGTTATGCATTTTGTTTTATACAGCACATATTTGTTTGAAAATTACAGAATAATAATAGTTGTGGTCTACTAGGAAATAAATAGATATTTATGACATTTATAGGTCATAAAAGCATAACATTCACTTCAGTAAATACTATCAAGTATCTGGATCCTGTAAAATACAAATAAAATCAAAATCCGCACACACACTTTTTTATACTTTAGCCTTAATCATTTAAAATACTTATTTTCCCTGAGCATCTACCTTCTTTCTGAAATTTAAGCAAAAAGTAACCTTCAAAATTTCATTGAAGGACAGCTGGAGATTGACCTTTGATTTGTAAGGGCCTTTAACACCATTCCTAGTCTTCAGTCTCCATGTAATGGAACACCCTTTACCAAAATTCAAATCACACACCCACTGGTTTATTTCACATTTTTTTTTAAGAAGTTAATTTGGAGTCATGGTATCCAGCTAAATAACACATGGATATACACAACTAGACTTTATACAGTTATTTTAAGTTCATAATAAAGATATCATGAAAAAATATTAATTAATTACATTAAAAAATATTAATCTCAATTAAATTTCAAAATCCCTTGAACTCATTTGCTCAGTTCGCTACTTTGACAATGGTTGTGAAGGTAGAGTAAATATTTCATATTTATGACTTTCAAAATCAATATTATTATTTTATAATATAACGTTGCTACATGATACTATACTTCAGAGGAAGTTATAGAATAATTTTTTTCTCAGTTACATATTAATTTCTAATTTAAATTAATACATCACATTTGAATATTAGTTGTTTATAACAACTAATTGATTAACAACAATTTTGATTAAGTTGAGTGGCCAACACTCCTGATTTTTTAAAATGAATGCATCGACAGTAAATTAATTAAAAAAACTATACAAAACATTTATATTCTCCTTGAGATTAATACCTAAAATGCTTGTATTGATGAATACACCTATCGGGGAATTTGAGATCAACCTCCCTGAGATGGTTCTTTCACATACATAATCTACTCAAAAATATGATATTATTGAAGAATCAATAGACACTGTATGTTATTTAGATAATTGAGCTTAGATATTGAGTTTAGGCTCAAACGAACTCAATTTCAGGACTCTTTAGTTTAATCCTTACCCTCTACTTTATTCATGCAGTCAACCTACTTTGATCAATGAAAAAATATATCATATAAAAAGGGATAAAAAAACTGTTGAACTTCGCTCGGTGATGATAATATTTTTTTATTTATTAAAGCTGAGCGCTTTCGAGTCCATTACTAGACTCTCGCCTGAAAGATTTCTGGGCTCTGGAAGATGAGTCTCGAAAGTGCTCAGCTTTAATAAATAAATAAAGAGTGAAGTTTAACAGTTTTTTTTATCCCTTATAAATATATAGCTTCATCCCAGTTCATTAAAATAAAAAAATATATCCTTATCATGAATTGAGTGTAGATAAATCTATTATGTGGTCGACTAGTTTTCTATAAAAATATTTAATACATTCAAAGGAAAAATAATGCACAAAGTTGAACATATTTTCAATAAAGACCAGTCTTATTTATAGTTCAGTAATTTAAGCAGGCAAATCACACAGTAGTCAGCCATTAGTTAAATTCCAGACTCATTATACAATTTTTAATCTACTGAACCATTTGATCAATAAAAGCTATTCTTTAACATAGAGCATTTTCATAACTTTAAAATAGTTTTTCATATGTTATTAGTATAGTACTAAGGTGTATTTTGATGAAACAAGTGGCTTTGTGTGTGGACATTAAAACACAAGCTGTGCGCATACATTAATTGTAATACACAAGCTCTTACAATTAAAAATGAATGGTTGTGTACAAAAAAAGAAGGTATAATAATCAGAGAAGCAGATTGCAAGACTCAGGTTAGCTTTATGAAGCTAAACTATGGCTTCAAGGCAAGGAAGATTTTTTAATGGGGGGGGGGGGGAGGGTGATATCCTCTCCAACATACTCTACAAAATCTTTTGACAGCTGCTAAAACAATTTTAATTTAGATCAGAAAATATTTAGAAAAATCTAAAAATCAAATATTTGAAGATCACTTTAACAGAAAGTATTTTTTTCTTACCTTGAGATGACTGTTGTTGTTTAGAAGCAGTGGCAGTAAGTAGGCTCTCCATAGTGATTATAGGTGTGGAGGAAGCTGTGGCAGTTGCGGGAACAACTTTAGCCACAACTGAGCTGCTAGCTGTTGAACCAGATGTTACCACTTGAGGTTTTATTAAGCTAGTCCCTCCAGTACTGCTTACTGCAATGGGTAAATAAATAATTCACATTAATAAATGAAAATTAATTATTAATTTATAAATATGCAAATAAATAGTATCCACAATAAATAAGAATCACTACTAAATAATAATTTATCACTAATAAATATAAATAAATTATGATCATAAATTAATTGTACAATAAAATCTAACAATAGTTGACAAAACTACTAACTACTAAACATAAATATTGTTTAAAGATAGAAGAGTACTTAACTTATGACTTAAGTACCAACTTATGGATACTTACCAATAATTTGTCTCATAGAAATCTGGATTATCACTTACCACTTACTTAAGAATAGAAATTAATGGAGAAAAAGTAATTTAGAATTTTTTCAAAGCTGATTTATCTATATAAAATTCAAACTCTCATAAATTATTTGAGAATTCTGGACAAAAAAACTGAGCTAAATGGGGTTTGCATAAGCCTGTTTTGATGTATAGCTTAACCATTAAGAGAGTTCAAAGAACGAAACAAATGGTATTCAGACGGGATGAGGGGTGAGCATTCAAACTTTTCAGCCAAGATCTTTCAATTTTAGCCAAGTGACTAAAGAAATGTGTGTTTTAGCAACATGATAGAAATAACACTTTTCCTAGCGATAAACTCTGGCTATTTTTCTTGAATTGTCTGCTTTAATCACATAAGTTATTGACAGTAGAGCCCAGTAAATGGTTTGGACGAATTTGAAAAGTTCAGGGACAATTTCTTTCAAATTCCATCAAACACTCAGCAACACCTATTTTGGTGCCACAAAGAAAGAAGCTTTGTCGCAGTTTGGGAAGCTTCTCTGGGGTTTGTGCATGAACATTGTTAATCATTATTGTCATCTGAGATTCACTTTTCATAATTCTTATGTTCCAAAAACTGTTGGATTTCATATTGTTTCACAGTGATTTACAACCCATGATAACTCAGTCCATTAAATTTATTTCTGTTACTTATGTAAAATCAAAGTACCAAGGCTAATCTGATATCCAGTTTTATGTAAAATATTCAAAGGTGCTTTATGGTCAATGTTTAGTTCCTGAGTGATTAAAAAAAAGATGAAATGAGTCAATCTGCCTAGATTTTAAAAAAATATTTCAAATTTTTTTTTTTTCAAAAATTGGCTGGTCTGGGGGAGGTTTATTATTTACATTAACATTAACAGAGCAAAAATGGGAAAACAAATTCTAGAAGCATTCACTTCAACTCTTATCAAAATAAACAACAATCGGAATAATAAAATAAATTATGAAAATTACCAGCAAATCTCCATTTTCAAAGCACAATATTTTTAGACTGAGTAGGTGAATAAAACCACTTTTACAAATAAAACGTTCTCTGAATTTTGTATGTTTATACCATTATTACCTGAATAAAACTATTTTATCATTACTCACATGAACTTAATCTTAACAGATTAAAAAAAAAAAACTCTAATCATGGCTTTATTGAATCTAAACTGTCTGGTTAATATTTAAAAAAGCTTTTATGAATAAACCTTTTAATAAGTTCGACAGTTTATTCATCATCAATGACAGACTATAAATGTAAATAGCCTGATTATTTATATAGGAAAAGCTTTTATTTATAGATAAAAGCTTGCCCTGGGTGGGATTTGAACCCTTAGCATCAGAATTGTGAGACCCGAATGAATCCCATGAACTACCCTGGGGTCCTCTAATATCACCTTTAATTTTGTGGATAATAAACAGAAGGTCTTCTAAATACAATCAAAAAGTTAAAAGAAAAATAAACACAATTGACTTAAAATACTTCTGGAAACATATTAACCACCATAAAATAGAATTATCCCACTTTTCTCCTAAGTACTAGCAAACACTCGATATGATCTAGTAGAATCAAGACTTTGTATATTTTGCTAACTATTCAAACAAGTATATGACCCTACAGATGATTAGTTATTTATTCCAATTGATAAAAATGGCATTTTTAACGGGGTTTTGCATTTTCATGTGGTTCTGCATAGATAAATATTTTAAAGATGTCTGACATTCTTACCATGTTCTTGAGAAACCACTAAAATATGATAGCTTAAGACAAAAAAATACTGAGTTTTTCTAAGTGTCTTATTTTAAAGCTACAGAAGAAATAATAAGTACTTAAAAATAACTAATTAGTTACCAATCTAAAAACAAAAAAAAATCAGCCGGAATATTTTTAGTAGTTAAGCAACTCAAAGAAACTAGACAATTCATAAATTATTAAATGAGTAAATTGAATAAATATTTTCACTCATAGAAATGAAATAAGAACTCAAAAATTTCTTTATTTGATTATGATAAAAGTTATAAAATGATATAGTTGACTTTCAGAAGAAAATTAAGCCACCTTAATTTTCAGACTAATTTAATTGAGTAAACACTCATACAGCAAATTATTAAATAATGCTGTTCTAATTAAAAAACATAAGAATTAGAAAACAGATGAATATAATACTGACCATGAGCAACAACTCGAGGGTGTGTTGTTAGCAAACTGTTTGTTCCTCCAACACGCTGCTGTTGAAATTGGGCAAGTGTCAATGACTGGCTACCAGCCTATACAATAAACAAAAAATAAGAATATTCATGCTAATTAATCAACTTTTTCCAAGAGTTTGTTACATGATTGAGGGAAACAAAATGAAAAATAGGAAAATTATTTCTCAAACTTTAGAAATATATTAAAGATCATAGAAATATATTACATATCATGTTTGGCTCTAATAGGAGTAAATGCAGTCTATTTAAAATTGACACTAATTTCTGGGGAAGTTGACAGACTGAAGATGAGGTTGGAGAAAAAATGAATATACTTCCAAATTTATTTGTGCTCCAAAAGTGCAACATACCAAAACATACTTTTTTTCCTAAACTCAACTAAAAATAATGGCTAAGAATTATCCTAAATTACATATTGACTTAGATTTCATAATACACATTAAAAATGTGTAATAATAATCAAATTTATTCCAAAATAAATGGAATGGCAGAAATACTATTAATTAATATATCTTTAAGAAGGGATAAACTGAAAATAGAGTTAGTCAGTTCTTTAAAATATAAAAGTATAATATGTTGATCTTGTTTTTAAGACAATGAATAAAGTAAAAAATATTACTTTGAATATAAAAG
Source organism: Oncopeltus fasciatus (assembly GCA_000696205.2). Taxonomy (NCBI): domain Eukaryota; kingdom Metazoa; phylum Arthropoda; class Insecta; order Hemiptera; family Lygaeidae; genus Oncopeltus; species Oncopeltus fasciatus. Next base: position 349,868 of record KZ807421.1, read on the forward strand.
ATAAAGTAAAAACTGAAATACAGTTATGTTTCATTACCTATATATCTGGAAGTATTGAAAGCCAGTATTTTAAGACTGACAATAAATATCACAATACATAGATTAATTATTAGTCTTTTATTAACTAAGTATTTCTTGGATGAAATTGTTATACATGCAAACTTTTATATTTTATTTTACTTTATAGTAATTTTTACATAACCATCAATAATAGTCAATCCAAGCAAGAGTCCAACAAATTCAGTTGTAAATTAGTGAAGGGATTGTTTTGTACTTAACAGCCCTTTTGTTGAGGCGAATTAAAAATGTATGACAAGTCAATATTCCTCTTTTTGAGAAAAATTTAGGTAATTTATCTATTTTAAGCTTTGACAGACAGGTATTAGGTCTGGAATAAGAATTTATTTTCTAATATATAATAATGTTAATGTTTAAGCAATTTCATAAGAATACAATGTCATAAGAAAAAAACATAAAAAATTAAATGGTTTACATTATTATTACATAGAATTGCCTTAACTAAATGTAATGTGATATCAAAAGTATGTAGAATTAATTTTTAACATTCTGAAAAACCATTAGCCCTCCTTCAAAACAAACCTGTCAAATACGTCTCCTAGTTCCTTAAGCTACTTATCCGCAATAATTTCCTACTTTTTTTTTGGTATTGCCCCTTTGATGCAAGCTGCTCTCCCTTTGTACTTACCGCCTTATACCCTACACCCTTCCACCACCCATGGAATCTCTCACAAGTTCCAAATCTTACCTCTCAGTCATGAATATGGGATCCTGGTGACACCCTCTCGCCTTCATGAGGTGTGGTGAATTATATTTTTATTTTATATTTTTATATTATGTTTTTTTATTTTGAAATTTTCTACATACTTTTGACACCACATTACATTTAGTCATGTCAATTCTATGTAATAATAATGTAAATCATTTAATTTTTTATGTTTTTTCTTATCACTTTCTATTTCAACAGCCCTGAAGATGGCTTACAATGTAAACCAAAACTTTGGCATAATAGATAATTAAAAATATAAACATTTTTTAAATTGTATTTTTTTGATCTACCTTGACTGAAGCCCAACAAAAAAACATCTAATAATAAATATTAATGATTTTTGTGCACTGTTTAAATTGTTTTAATAAGAATAAAGAATACATTTTTCCTTATTTTAGAACTGAAGATGACAAATAAGGTCAAAATGTTTTATGAGAAGTGAGAGTTGGGACTTTAAATTGGTACCCTTTTGAATAACGATGTTATAAACTAAATCAGAAAAAATTAAGACTATTTCTTTTAATTTTAATGAAAACTGCAGAATTTGTTGGAGTTTGGTACAGTTTGATCCAAAAATATACAATTTTAAATAAATGTATTATTTATTATCTGCCGACATTTTGGCTTAAATTATAACTATCATCAGGGATATTATGAAGGCGAGAGGGGAAGTGTCACCTGGAACAAATCAGCATGACAGTCATGCAGACTTGTTCCAGGTGAGGACAACACTTCCCCTCTAGCCTTCATCAATGCTCTGAAGGAGGCTTACAATGTAAGCCGAAACATTGGCAAATAATAAAAATACATTTTTTTTGGATCAACCTTACTGAACCCCAAAAAATACCTATAATCTCCAGTGTCAAAAACTCTCCATTTCTAACAAAGTATATTTAAAATTAAAATAAAAAATAAATACAATAACATTTTATAAAGGAGGAAAGAAAAATTTTAAGATCATCAGTATAAGTTCCACTTTTGAGATTTAAACAATTTCTTCAATAAATAAGTTATATATAAAAATTTATTTAAAGTAACCTTTAAATACAAAAATATGAATATTCTTGCAATCAATTATGAGAAAGACGTAATAGCAAGATACTAAACTACATGACATCCTGCTTAAATGACAGAAAGAATAATTTTCTACAGTTTAAATGTGGCATGGATTTTTAAGAACCTAAGATTTAAGGAAGTTGCATCATTTTAATTTCTTTACTTTTCTAGAATTTTTTAAATTCTAAAAATCATCTTTGTAATACATTCAGAGAACTTGTATTATGAAATAACTTTCCTTTTGTATGGTAAAGTAGCTTTATTTATTTTATATAANTCAGCTCAAAGAAGAGAGAGCTGTAAGAGTGGTGATTCGACATCTACACCACACCACATCGCCAGAATTTACCAAGGAGGAGTTGACTGATCTAGGATTTTGTCAGGAATGCCATAAACGTGGTCATAACCTGACCCCAGAAAGGGTAGATCTCTGCCTCAAAAACACCCCTCCCACTGTTCTTCATGGACTTAGAGCCTACACCCAATATTCAAGACGTTTACAGCTTGACCTCGCTCTGCCACTGTAGAATAAGAGCTGAGAAACCTCATCCTCGTAAAGATATAGTACAGTGCCACAAGTGCCAGGAGTAATGGCACATGAAAATATACTGTGAACACACTCCACGGTGTGTCAAATGTGGAAGCGCTCACATACGTACAGATTGCCCAAAATCTCGAAACACCCCAGCTACCTGTGAGTGCACACAGGTTTTAACACAGTGGTGTTAAAACAACAACACCGCTAACTACAAGGGTATGACTTGTACAGCCTTCTGGTCTGGAGCTTGCTGCTTGACAAAAATCATCTGTTGAGTCACAGGTTGCGGCTGACTGGACCCAGCCTGCTGTGCACTCTGGGACTGCTGCTGTTGCTGTTTAAGAACAATCATTTGCTGGAGCTGCTGTTGGGTGATGTGAGTAGTTGTAGTCTCCCCACCTTCACCTCCACCACCTGACTGCTGCTTGACAAATATCATCTGTTGAACGCCACCTGAACTACCTGCCTTCCCACCAGTTAGGCCTTCTTTCATCACAAACATGGGCCCAGTACCCTTACTTGCAGTTGCCACCACTTTTCCTTGTTCTCCACTTCCTTGCTTGCTCAGAATAAGCTACACAAATAAAATAATAAGATATTGATGGAGAAGTATTTACTAAGTGAAATAGCAAACAACAATAGCAAAAATGCTTGCTTATATAGATGTATTATTTAAGCTCAATTTATTTTTTATTGATCCAACTTAATCAATTTGATTTCCTTCATATAGGGAGATGGAAATCTTGCTGTTAATAATGCACGCAAAAAAGTAATGTTGAAATAATGCATGATAATTTTTGGCATGGAAAATGTAAAATATAAAAAGCACTGTTGTACTGTAAAAATAACAAATAATAATTAATAACAGTATCTTTTTAGTAAGTCAATTTTTTAAATTATTCAATTAAAATATAGTTTTCTACTTTTATATAAATTTTATGGGGTAGAATTTTATTTAAATATTGCAAATCTCTCATGAATCTTAATATTTTGTGTTTCTATAGCAAATAAGCTATAATAATAATAATAATATATTTATAATTAAAATATACATCTTTTCACAGAACTAGGTTATGGTCTTGTATTAACCCTCAGATTAGTATAATTGCTATTTCACTTTAGATATATTTTTCTTATTAATAATAATAGTATTGTTTATATTAATCTATTTTAACTTCATTTATTTCTTTTTTATTTATTCAATTGCAATTTATTATTTAATTTTTTCATAATCACTTTAAAGTTATAATAATATATTTCTATGGGCTACAGGTCAATAATAATTTAAAAACAAAGATAAATTTAAAAGGTTATTTCCACCACCAATGAATATAGAACTGTCATACCTTCCATTGTCCGTCTTCATTGGTTGCAGAAATTGCAGAAACCAATGAAGACGGATAATGGAAGGTATGAAAGATAAATTAAATTAAATTAATTATAACAAAAAATACACCTCATAATTACAGATAACAATTGAACCTACTGCCCTTACTAATAAATAAACAGAAAATATAAATTACTTAGAGCTAATTAACAGAAGTGTACAAATAAATTAAATGTACTTATTTACAAAGAGGGCTCAAAACAATTTGCTAATTAGTATTCATTATAGCTGTATGTATGAACAGTTTTAACTTTAGGCTACTCTAATTTTATGCATATGTTTATTCTTTGTTTATTAATGCATAAAGTATTTTTAAAATGGTTTCATTTTGAAGTTCCTAATTCATAATCTTTTTTAGTGATATACAGATTCGACTGGTTAATCCCGGCCAGTGAACACCATGTTTGTGTAGCTCTCTGTTATCAAATACTATATATATGTTGTAGACAGTGTTATGCCTTGAAAATTAATAGATAATGAGAACTAAGTGCGCTCAACAAGTGTGTGAAGTTTGGAGAAATTATGTCGCCGACATCACCCATAATTCAGTGAGTTAAGACAAACGTTTTATTCAATAGCCAGCCCCATGCGGGCAGGCAGAGCTCAGACTTGACTGTCTTATCTTCCCCTCTCTCACTAAGGCCACTGTCTCAGTAGAGGGCCCTCGAGCTCCATGTCCTGGTTCGAGGCTCGGATTTTTTTTTCCCTCTCTATTAATGCCTTTTGGTGGGAGGTAATTACTACCATCAAGTTATATCTAGCGAAGGTAAAGGCAAGCCTCCAAAAGACAAGAGGAGACACCGGTCAGCGACCAGAACCCCCACCAAGCGAAACAACGCAATGTCAACCTGCCCCAGCACCTCCGCCTATATTTGTGAGAAATCTCAAAGACTTCAGACTGATGTGTTCCCAGATGAATGAGAGAGTGGGGCCCTGCAGATATATGTGTGTCAATAGACAACAGGACACTAAAATAATCCCTAATAGCCCAGATGTCTACAGAAAAATTATACATTATCTGAAGGAAACGAACGTGCAGCACCATACTTATCAGCTCAAAGAAGAGAGAGCTGTAAGAGTGGTGATTCGACATCTACACCACACCACATCGCCAGAATTTACCAAGGAGGAGTTGACTGATCTAGGATTTTGTCAGGAATGCCATAAACGTGGTCATAACCTGACCCCAGAAAGGGTAGATCTCTGCCTCAAAAACACCCCTCCCACTGTTCTTCATGGACTTAGAGCCTACACCCAATATTCAAGACGTTTACAGCTTGACCTCGCTCTGCCACTGTAGAATAAGAGCTGAGAAACCTCATCCTCGTAAAGATATAGTACAGTGCCACAAGTGCCAGGAGTAATGGCACATGAAAATATACTGTGAACACACTCCACGGTGTGTCAAATGTGGAAGCGCTCACATACGTACAGATTGCCCAAAATCTCGAAACACCCCAGCTACCTGTGAGTGCACACAGGTTTTAACACAGTGGTGTTAAAACAACAACACCGCTAACTACAAGGGCTGTCAGGTTTACAAGGAGCTAAAACAGTGGTTCCTGCCTACTCGTCAAGTACAGACTACAACTCAAGTCCGGAAAGTAGTGCCTCCGCCCTCCAGAGTTGTCGAGCCAGGACTGTCCTACGCTTGAATGATGCAATCAACCCAGCAACAACCCCGACAAGACGAGCCACAACCACAACCGCATCCCCTATCCAGGAGGGAGCGACCCACTATCCCCAATGTCCCGACTAACTCCACATCAAATGATCTGCACTCCTTACTTCACACCTTCTTCTCTCAACTTAACTCCCTCATTACACCACTCATATCCCTACTGACCAACCTGGTCACCAAAATGACCCTACCAACTGCCACACCGTGATTCTCCAATCCAAGAATTCCTTTGATATCCTCCTATGGAATGCTAACGACATTCGGACACACACTGACGAACTCAAAATAGTACTCGATAACAAAAAAGTAGACATAGTATTACTGACAGAAACACGACTAACTAAACAAAATTATTTAAAAATTACTGGCTACCACACTTATAGGACAGACCACCCTGACAGACGAGCTCAAGGTGGAACTGCACTCCTCATCAATAAATTGTTTACCCATCATATTTTACCCTCCACTTCCACAGAGTCCCTTCAATGAACATCAGTGTCTATTTCCACACCCTCTCGTCCTATCACACTTTCAGCAGTGTATTGCCCTCCAAATAAACCTATCACTACACCAGAATTTTTCACTTTCCTCAAAGACCTGGGTCCTTACTTGGATTACTCACCTAAGGACATCGAACTATCCCTATATCCATAAAAAAAAAAAAAAAAAAAAAAAAAAAAAAAAAAAAAAAAAAAAAAAAAAAAA
>KZ807421.1:366229-398782 GCA_000696205.2 Oncopeltus fasciatus
TAATAATAAAAAAATATTGATTATAAAAATAATTATTTTGATATAGGAGAGCACAGTTTTTAAAAAGTGATAGTGTTTACCTATATGGACTCTTGAAAATATATAAATATTGAAGATATTGAATTATTAACTTAAGTGGAGATTGCAAGAAACGTTACAGAAGATCAAAAATGAGTCTGTAGAAATTATGCCAAACAGAAATAGTTCATTATTTTACATTTATTTTTCCCTTGAGTTTATCATGTACTAATAAAATTTGTATGCAATTGATTTGCATATTTAAACTTATCTAAGCTAAACCATAATGATTAAACTCTAATGATGAACAACACAGTTGACCAATGAAAATATTATAAAACAAAACCTGAAAAATCAGATTTGCAAAATTAATTTTAATTAAATTAGTTTTAAAATTAGATGAGCAAACTGTAATATTTAAATAAAATAATAATTAAGAGTTTATAAATTAATAATAAATAAATAAACTAGCCTGCTGGCGAAAGATGAGCCTATCCTGTGAGGAGGTAGGTTGAACAGCTGGTCCACGAGGTGGAGGAGGACCAGCTGGAGCAAGTGTTCCAAGAGTGGCACTTGTAAGACTGCTGAAGGTGGTACCAGTACTTCTCTCACCCCAGGTAGCACAAAGTGCCACCAATCTATGGTCAGAATCTCGTCCTGCACCAATCCATTGGTAAGCCTTTGCTGCCACCTTCCACTCCATGTAAGGCACATAGTCTTCAGGAACTGATTCTAGCAAAATTAAAGAGTAGTTGAGAAGTAGTGCCTTTACTTGAAGCAAGAAACTTTTTAGCAAATAAATAATCTAACTCAATTATATGTTAATCTTTTTAAGTAACTAAAGACTTAATTTACTGTTGCAAAAATAATTTAATATTCTGTGGAAAATAGCGTGCTAAACCCTTCCTTGACATTGCAATTGCTATTATTAGTTTAATTACCGAATGATTCTAAGATTCAATTACTAACATCCTATAATCACATACAACCTCCCATATTATAGAGAAGCCCATGTTAACAAGGACAAAACATTAGGGAACATGCAATTGCAAATCTTAAATATTAGTTCAGAAAAAATATAAAAAAGTTCTACTACAACAATAGCCTATCCTGACAAAAAATGATCTATCCATTCTAAAGCATTGCTGAAAATATAACTAATATATCATGAAAACATGTCCTGTGCTGTAAGTCTGTTGGGTATTACTGCCATACACAAGAATATATCTCATCCAGCATGTGGAGTTTTGTTAACTTAAGTCTTCTTAATTTACCTAAATTGCCTGTGGTACCTAAGATCTTGATAATTTAGATTTGATCTGAAATCTAAACTGGAGCTGTTGACTGGAATTTGAAGAAAGATTGGTCAGGTTTTACAAAAGAGGGATAACCAGTAGTCTTATTTAATGTCCAAAAAAGTGGGCAGACAAAACTGGCATTTGGAATTTTAACTATAACAATAACTGAAGAACATAAAAACAACTGCAAGATAGTTGAACAATATGGCTCTTGAACTACTGCCTAGTAGAATAAAATCTTTCCAGGAAAAGAAAATAATAAAACTCTTCAATAGGACAATGTGTGTATTAGTAGTCATAATCTTTCTATAAACCTTCAGACACCTCTATCTTCAAAGTGCAGTAACTTTTGAATGAGCATGTCAATAAAACCTTATGTTTTTTTGAACTAAGAACTTCAAAATTTTTCACTAGTATGTCTTCATTGAATAAGGATTACAAGAGATTAAAAACATTAAAGCTATCTAATGGGATAAAACAAAATTACTTTTTTGCAAACCTTATATATAAGAAAATACATTTTTTTTTTCTTTTGTAAACATATATAATTAATTTGGAATTTACTAGTTGAGCCATTATTTAGTCACCATAGCGCAGGAGTTTATCTCCACCCATCACTCCACTTGCCCTGAAATTTAGGCTGAAAATAAAAATCTATAAAATGCTGGTTCAAATCCCATGGTGGCAAACTTTTTTTTTCTTAAAAAGTAAGAAATTGAACAAGTATTTCCATTTCTTCAAATGGTTTTTTAAGAGAAACAATTTAAATAATCACATAGAAAATTATGATTTAAACTATTTAAAAAATCCTAAATCCTTACTTTATTCATTTAAAGAAGCCCTAATAATAATAATTCTTTAGGCCCTAATAAAACTAAAACTAATATGACTTTTCAAAAAACCTAACATTAAAGAAATTATTTGTCCGAATTAATATTAATTATTGCCTTCACTCTTTCAGTATTCCTTCGTTTGTTATACACTACAAAAAGGAAAGATTATATTTATACAGTAAAATATTATAATTATTTATTATTATTTCAAGTATTTATGTTTTGATTTAAAACAAATGTTGTTCATAATGAATTAACAGTACTTATATTTAATTAAAATATGCCTTGTTATACAACAATAACTTATTAGGAAATATTAACTAACATACCAGATGAATCACCAGTTAAAAAGTGAACTGCTGACTGAAGTCTAGATTCTAGCTGCGGAGAATACCAAGGGTTGAGAGGAGCAATGGGACTATTAGCCCATGCCTTAACTCGTGCCTCTAGCTCTCTAGGTTCTATTCTATGATCTGGAGTAGACAACAGGATATCCCGGATGAGAGAGAAGAAGCATGCATGTGTATCTTGCATAAGCTCTGGATGAGATCTGTAATTGGTTAATAATTAAATTATTACGTATTTATCATTTAATTAGTAATGTGAGTTTAATTATGGACAGTAGTCTTAAAACCTCTTAGTCTCATGGTTTCTATTAACATATTTTAATACATTTTCTCTATAACTATATAGTAAATGAAGAAACTGGTAATATTAGATATGAAATGTTATGAATTAAAATTACTATTATCATTAAATATAACATTGCTTGTTTGAATGATTTCGATATAAAATAAATATAAATTATTCATGCATTTTCTTCAATTAATTATTGTTATAGTTAATAAAAGAATACAGAAACTGGCAAAACTACAAAAATTTGAAAATAAATCATGTAAAAGTTTTTTCTTTTTCTTTTCCTTATTTAAAGGCATGGCAACCACTGAGGGTCATTATTGCCTCAAATACTATTGCCTATCATCGTTGTAGAATTTAATGTTATGCAAGATAGACATTTTTTCAAATTTTTATAATTCATTTTATTATAGTTATATTACAAAAAATCATTAGGACAAGAGCTCTTTGAAATTTTAATATTTCATGTAAAAGTTTATGAAGAACGATACCTTAAGTAAACTATTCATGCTCGAATATTTTTCCAGTAAATATCAATCTAGTAAAATCTGACCTGAAGAAAGCTCCACATTTATATTAGTTAGGTAGCTAATTGTTACCTTATAGAAAATGAGTAGTAAAGAAAACTTTCTTATTTATAATTTTAAATCAAAGTTTTCTCATTCATTAATTATTTAAATGTTAGCTAAAACATTGGTTTCCAAAAAAAAAAAAAAAAAACTTTTTTCAATCAAATATTTGTACTATTAAATATTTGATACAAAGTAAAATTAATGCTCAAAATATAGACCATCATTATCTAAATCATTAGCTATATGCAGTCCAATTGCTTACCATCCATTACTTGGGATGGCTATCAATGAACTCTTGGACCTCAGTTGGTAAAAAAAAAATTGCAGTCCAAGAGTTTTTGACAGCCATCCCAGGGAATGGTATGGTTGTGAAATAACAATGGTATAATCTTGGAGAATTAATTGTATTATTTATCAAAGATATAATTATACAAATATTTGATTGAAAAACTATAATTTTTTCTCTTTATAACCCCTTTATTATATCTTTANAATTTATTTCGGGTTTAGTTAATGAAATGTAAGAGATAAATAAATAAAGCCTTTTTTAAACATATTTTTTGATTATAAGTAATATATTTAATGCTAAACAATAATGTTACCTTAGAATACAGTACATTACTTACTTTTGTGATGACATTAGGGAGATAGCTGTTTTTAAGATATTTGATAATAATACAGTTTAAGTTAGTCTAGGAAACAGTTATCATCATTAATCATGCTACTGAATTAGTAAATGCAATATTTAAAAATATTTAATATTTTTCATTATTTCAAGATCTAACACAAACAGTATTGACAAATATCAGCTACCATTTCCAATTTTTTGTGGTGAACAAAATTATTCTAATAGAGAACATATATGGAGAGGATTCCTCACAAAAGTGAAGAGTTGTCTTTTCTCAATTTATGTCTCATATTAAAAAAAGTGTTCTCTCTTATGTGAGAATGATATGCTTGCAAAAAAAAAAAAAAAAATCTCATGCTTAGGAGAAATCAATAATTCTAGTTATCCTTTGCAATGAATACTTCATGTCCTACCTACTCTAGGTCAAATAATAATGTTGCATGATGCACTAATTCATTGTACACTTAAGACATAAAGTATTATAAATAATAAAAAAGGTAAGCTTACGACATGTCATCCAGAGATAATGGTGGTGACTCATCAAAATCCACAGGGAGATCCATCATATCTATTCCATCAAGGTCAGAGAGTGTTGCTGGGGTGAGAGCCAAACGAGCTTTGGGCGGGCTGATCTCTGGTTCAGTCTTAAGAATGGTAACCTTTGGGGCTTTCTTTTGCTCAGCAACCAACATGGGACTGCTCATTTTTCTAACCTCCTCCAAAATGGGAGAGCTTGCCTGAGTTCCCACACCAACAACTTTCTTTAGACTCTCTACAGATTCTACTCGTTGCTGCCTCTTTATGCCAATTGGCTTGCTACTTTTGGGTGAACTACTACTAAACAAAAAAAAAAGGATAAATATAAATAATGTTTTTTTAAGCACACAGAAAATTTATTTTTGTAATTTTAACATCTTGCCTATAATCTCTCCCTATATAAATTTTGCCAGAACAGCCCCTTATAATTATTTTTGAATTGAATATTTTATTCCTTTAGAAAATGACTTTGATGAGAAATTTATAAACATAGAAAATGAATACAACAGGTATCAGAAGAATAAAATAAGTCACAGTTCTAACAGTGTGCTTCAGGGATCCCTGAATTTCTCCAAAGTTTGTTATTTGAGTTACAAAAAAGTTTTAACAACTTCATAGATGAAAAATTTAATTTTTAACATTAAATGTGGATAACATTTTTGTGACAAACTTTTACTAAGGAAGGAACTTACAATGTAATTATAATGGGTGAGCTTTCCCCCCACTATTCCTCCTGAACGTTCATCCAGAGATAACAATGAATGTATGTAAAAGGTATGACCACCAGAGTTTAATCTACATAGACAGACCGGAAAGGTAGAGTGGAGAAGTGCTCACTCATAGTAACATTCTAAAATTTCTTCCTTAATAAGCATTTTTATAAAAATTTGATTTTCCATTAACTTTAGAAAATTATATATTATACCTATTCGATATTAAACCTTTTTCGAATAATAACAAAGATAAAAATAAATTTTGGTCCCCATCTAGATTCTCTTTTTTCTTATTCAACTTGGACCAAAAAAAAACCCCTTCTTTCAAGGGGTTGCAATGAAAAGCTTTAATAATAAATTCAATACCCTTATTAAAAAACTTAATTAGGGTCCCAGCACCTAATATTGCCAAATACTGAGAATAGTTTGATAATTAACCTGCCTGGGTTGTCAGGAAGATGAAATGTGGGCATGTGAGAGCCAACTATGACATGCTTGCGTGACTGTCCCCTTCTGCACTGAACTCTGTACTAATTTTAAGAATTGTGAAATTTATGCCGAAAATTATATTTATCTTTGTTATTATTCAAAAAAGATTTAATAACCAATAGGTATAATATATAATTTTCTAAAGTTAATGGAAAATCAAACTTTTATGAAAATGCTTATTAAAGAAGAATTTTAGAATGTAATTATAATGAGTGATCTCTACGTAGATCAAACTTTAGAGGTCATACTTTTTACATTCATTGTTATCTCTGGATTTTAAATTAAATTACTTGTCTACTCTTAGTTATGTCAACCTTGAATGAAACAAGGGAAATCTAATAAGATTACGCAGCTCATGTGTGACAAAGTTTTATCATTATCAAAGAAGGAATGATTTTATAATGTACTTGATAATAAGGCCGTTAAATTAGAAAGAAAAAATGTTTTTGTAGTTTTTGGGTGGGGTAGGAGTTCCCAACCAAGCGAAGAAATCGTTTCCTTAGTCAATCTGGCTGAATGTGCTGAAGAATGACTTTGGCGTGCCTGTGAGCCCATTCTGGGCGTTTTTCGATCAATGCGTGACTCAAATTGATCATTTGTTGTCGGTAGCGCTCGGTATTGACTGTTTCGCCGGGCTTGAGAAGCTCGTGTTTTTTTTGGTCGATTTTCTCGTTTTTGATCAGTAACATCAAAATCACCACGTTTGAAACGTTGAAACCAACGTTCACATGTCTTGACGGTTGGAGCAAGATCGCCATAAGTCTCAACAAAAATTCGATGTCATTCAGATGCCTTTTTCTTTTGATTAAATAAGAAAATCATGACATGCCGCAAATGCTCTTTATTTGGCTTAAAATAAGACATTTTTAACACCAAAGAAAGGTATGATACGTCCACGTAAACGACTTAAAAACAACTGACTTTTGTAAACAAATGACTAACAAACAAAATAGCGTTTAGAGATAAGCAAATCCTTCAATAGGCTAAGAGCGCATTCTATTGGAATTAAAACGACATTTTAAACTTGCATACCTGGTATTTGGTAAAACTGGGCCCTAACTCCATATAGATTAGGAGTTATCATATAATCTATATATAATATTATATTTCATAATAATTATTTAGGATTGTCCTCCCCAACCTCTAATGTTTGTTTTATAATGTGGCGCCATATCATGTTAAAAAATTAGAAATTACTAGTTTTAATAAAAATAAATTGAATAATTGATAGTTGACTAACCTTTGATTTAAACTAATGTTTGAATTTTGTCTGACAATAATTGGCAGATTAGGCAAATCATCCATTGCTTCTATATCAACTTTAACATTTTCTACTTCTTCTTCAATGTCAGGTTCTATTTTCACCATTACGCTCGTCATTTCATCAATGTCACTTACATCTGCAATCTCCTCCTCCACCTTGAATAGTCACAAGTTAACAAAATTAAAAAAAATATGAATATAAATGGCATTACCATTAAAATAATAACAAACTTACAATTTGACTTGATATAGAGGGCTCCTTTTTTACTTTTACTTTAGCTTTCTTTACAACTCCTGAAGGTTTGGAACTGGATGACCTTTTAAAATATTTACTGCATCTCTGAGCAATATCATGGAGGGTGATACCATCAGTCTGTAAGTCTGGGTGTTCCTAAAATAGTGAATTTGGATATTAAATAATAGAGAGAATAATTAACAAGGGAAAAAAAAGGGTTTGTAAAACCACTAATATTGTGGACGGCCATACTTTAGGTCACTCTATTTGATCAATCATAATGGAATTGAAAATATTAACAATTTACCGGATTCACCAAGACTGTTATGAATAATAGAATAGGAAACTGTCCACATAGACTGAATGTAAAAATCAAGAAAGATGTAATACTAAAATAAAAGTTGGAATGATAATAGATAGTGATTCTTGTCAGATCTTACAACTCAAACTTTTCATAGAAACAACTAAAAGATGGAACTGTAACCAGAAGGAGAAAATTTCTGTTACACAACAAAATATAACAGATAATTCAATAAGTTTAGGGAGTCTTATAAATATGGATAAAAACATTGATATTTATAGAGTTGGAATTAGGTATAAAAAGAAATGATGGTAGTGTGTGTTTGCATACATTTTGGACACTTCATTCACAATACCTGACATCTAAAAAAATACAAGAAATATGTCCATGGACTATTCTTGGTTTTAATAAACGAATCATGGAGATTTATTTTTCTAAATATGAGAATCCACCCACCAGATAATATGAGAATCCCTATCAGACTTTTCTGAAACCACGATGGACCATTAGATTGCCACTGCTCCAAAGCAGAATAGAAAAAGGTGGAAAAAAAAGTACTTGTTTTATGAAAAGCATGAGGTAAAATTTCATTTCGTTCGTAAAGAAAAAAAAAATTAGACCAATAAATTAATTTTTTTTTTTGCAGTTCTATATAAAGCAATATTAATAGTTTAATGTATTGTTTCACGTTCATAAATATAAACATATAAGGACACTCATATATGATCTCACTTAAAAGTAAATGATTAAATAAATTCATTAACATGCATAAAAATATTCATACATACACATTCCAAATTACTTCCATGCATAACATATCCACCGAATTCTCATTTACATATTACATATTAATTTTCTTAATTAATTTTAAGTTAAAATTTTTTTTTTAACTCTTCGATAAAGAGTAAAATGAATTTTTTGAAAGTCATGTCATGACTTTTGCATATGGCAATATAAATAACTTCACAGTGTTATGTGGTGGAATTCTTCCTTCTGCCTTCTTTGGTCTCATACTTAAAGTCTATAAGAACTATTCAGTTTGATGACACGCAAAGAACTGACTTTTATTTTTAGAAACGTTTGTTAACATAAAGTGTAATTATTAATAAATAACTCCCAAACACACGGGAAACTAATTAAAAATCATTAGTAAGAGTTATGAAAAATTAGAATCAGTATACTTAAGGGACTAATTTGTATCACTCAAACAAAGATCATAAATTGTGGCATGGCAATTCTGCATAAATCATAAAAAGTGATATCCTGTCAAACCATTCTCTCAATGTAACTTATTTGTAAACAAAACATTATTTACTTTTGGGCCAATTTATATTATAGCTAACCTAATAACCACGTCTCATTCATTTCCAGGCATAAATGATGAATATGGATAATTAACTAAAGTTGTAGATCTTCAAAAATCTGTTTATTGTTACAGTGGATTTGTCAAAAAAGACTAACTTCTTAAGATTTTAATAAGTATACCTTTTTAATTATAGGATTGAAGAATTAAATTTACAACAGGCAAACTTTACTTGATTTATCTAGTTTAAGAATGATTATAAGCTTTGAAGAAAATGATTATAAGTTGCTGAAATAGTAGCATAAAGATGAATTTCAAACACGCTCACTCATACTGTTATAAATAGAATATTTGTATAATAAATATTAATGTGAAGAGTTATTGCTCTTCCTTTTTTTAAACAAACATAAGTTTTAATAAATTACTTTGCTTATTTTAACTAAGTATTAAAAAGAGAGAGGGAAGGCTGAGGTAGGGTAACATCAATACATTCCCACAAACAAAATTTCAGGAACCTGCAAACTTTAATTGCAAAATTTTAAGCTCTGCTCAAATACAAAGGTTTGTTATTAAAAAAATAGTGTAACAAATTGAAAGCATGCTAATTGCAATGAATTTTGGTATAAATATAAACTTAGGCTTTTAAAAAAAAAAAACTTATTAGTGTCAAATACAATACTTACCTCTTTAGACGACCTCCTCTTTGCATGAAATCCTAACATTTGTGAGTAGGATTGCTCAGGAACATAATAAGGATTATAGTGAGGGACCTTCCCCTGATCCCAAGGCGAAGGTACAGTGCTAAGTGTTCCAAGAACTGGCTTAAAGCCATCATTCAGGCCAATTTCCATTAGGCTTACACTTCGTTTTCCTTTCTTTACACCACCTACAGGACCTTCTGTGAAATATACACAACTTTCGAAATTAATTAAGCACTTAATTTTGGGGATAATTCATTTCTAGTGGCAAAGAATTTGAAAAGGAACTGTACATTGATCGAGAAATTATGGCGAGCAATGAAGCTCTCCCTCTATGTAATTCCAAAATCTTTAAAAGAGACCCAGAAATAAAACATAGGATAGGAACATATTAGAAAGGGAAAAATAACAAAACTAAAAATACTAGTATACAATAAATGCAAGGGAATAGAATTAAATAAATTTACCACCTCAGCCGGGACTAGAACCAAGATCTCCTGCTTGCCGGGCTGGCACATTACCATTTACAACACCGAGGCTAGCCAGATAATTCATTATATTTCCCACACTCTACTGGGAGTCTAAGCCCCCGAGCAAGACGAATATATCGTCTTATGCTCAAGCTTTAAGAGAAGACGTTCATCAAGGATTCGGTCTTGGGAGCTGAAGGATTAAAAACTAATTTGTAAAGAAAAATAGACTTCTGCTCAAAGGTAACTAAATCATGACTTTAGTCTCCCCCCATTACCACCTTTTACCCTGATGAAGGCCTGAAATTTAAGCCAAGATGTTGGGGAAAAAAAAAAAAAAAAACTTTTTGTTTACTAATCAGTTATTAATTCTTCAGCTCCCAAGATCAAATCCCTGACAAACCTCTCCTCTTATTATTTGTAAGAAAACAATGCATAGAATATAATGTTTCTAAAATTTAAGTTTCGTAATATTTCATGAACACTCAAAAGGAAGTTGGAATTAGAGAGTAGATAAGGGCCAATCAGTTTCCCTCTTTAGTCCTTTTTTTTTCTTTTAGCTTTCCCTGAATGATCATTCATATAATGAAATATGTATCACTGTTTTGCTAAGATTAAATTTCTTTATGAATATGAGTTTGTATGCTAAGGAAATATATTTAGTCAATGTAGCATTTGTGAGATTTTTAATTGTTTAAAAAAAATTGTTTCAAACATAATTTTTCTTTTTTTTTAAATATTATTTTTCAAATCTATTTATATTAACCACATTTTTATAAAAATGTATCTTGATAAAAAATATCAAAATGTCACACTGTATCAACATAATTTCAGAAAAATGGTTCGGTAGTTAAGGCTGTATACACAATAAACCAAAATTTATGAGGGTTGGTCATGAGGATAAAAAACTTTTAAGCCCTTATATTTTAATACAAACAAATTTGTGTTTAACTAATTGTCCTTTTACTTGACTGAACTTGAAAACATTACAGATTTTTTTTTTTTTTTTTTAGGTTACACACTTAAAAACTTGTTTTATTTTCAAGTTCTTCAAATATAAGATGACAATATATTAGTGAAAATAGTTATTATAAATCACATATTAGTGCAAATTATTACTCTTACAGCCCGCAAAAAGAGATAATAACCATGCCCACTGAATCCCCAGAATCAACTGGATAAACATATATGTATGTATGAAAGTATGTGTGTGTGTATATATAGGGAAATATTATAATTCAGTAAAATGGTATAGGGAGTACAATATTACTCGCATGATTAGTATTAGATGTCTGTCGGGAGTCACGTACAATGGGAATCAGGGTTTCAGCCAGGGTGTAAAATAAATATTCCAAAAAACTAACAATTTATTATTTTATTAATTGATATCCATGTTTGGCTTGTAAAATACATGTGATAACATATAAGCCATCATCAGAGCTGAAATCAAACACCAAATATAAAATATAACTAAATCCATAAAAACAAAATACAATTGTGAAAATATAAATAGAAAAACAAAGAAAGCACAAAGACTGAAAAATTAAATGCTATTATATATATGCAAGTGTGTCTGTAAGATATAAGAAAAAGGAACATTGTAATATAGAGTGACAACTAAATATAGTAATAATTGTAACTATAAAAAACAATAATTTTAACTAGACTAAGTACTTACAGTAATGCATGGAGGAATCTATATGGAAGATGAGTCTTATCAAATTTAAGATGACATAGGAGCTGTTTAAAAAACACTCTAGAAAGTAGAGAAGATCATATTCTCCCCATAATTTGTCCTCTGTTTTTCAATTAATTTATCTGTTATCTTATATGTGACAATACTAATCTGCCATTGAGAACGCACCTATATCACAATAGGTACTTAAATCTAATAATATAATATTCCTTATAAGTATAATTATTGTTGTATTTAGTTTCGACAAAATATTTATATATCAATCTTCCTCTTTTCTTATACATGTGTATATTTATTATTATTACTATATTCAATAATTATTATGTTCAATGTTTACTGTTAACCTCTCAACCACTTAGGGTAGTGGAGGGAGGAGTTGTCTATAGTTACCATCCCATTCTGCATGGGTCAGGAAAAGCTTTTATTTACCAATAAAAGCATGTTCTTACTTTATTCTTATTTTTTATAGACTTAGCCATATTGTCCACTTTTTATTTTGAGTTCAAATTTCAACTCTGATGATGGCTCAAAATTATGCAAACTTTGGCATCAATAAATGAAATAGTAAACAATTAATTTTTCTGACATACATAATACTTACAGTCTAACAGAGAAAGAGAAAAGAAAAGGAGTATAGCTATAAGCTATTAATCAAAACCAACCTGGATAATTCTCATCTTCTGAACTCTCAGTAGTCTCTCCAATTTCTTCTTTAATAAGAGCCAATTCCTGAAAGTATCGGCTTTTCACATTAGGAGATAGTGGCACCCCATTTTTTTTCTGGGTATTATTGAAAACTTTGGGCTTCTCTCCATTCACCAAGGCATTTACTAGGCGCTGTCTTGATCCCAGCACAGCCTTCATAGTGTGATACATTCGCCATTTTTCAGCTCTCCTACAAAGGAAAATTTTTTTTCCCATTAAGTTACTCAAATATTGACTAAACCAAATGAGCTTTGATTCAGGATAGAGACTATTATGAGGAACAAAATCATCACAAATGCAGACATTCACGTTTATCAGGGTTATTGTCTAAGCAATATTAGGCATTTAACTCAATATAATGGCATCAATTTGGTGAAAATTATGCTTAATAATATAGAAGTAACAAAAATTTACTTGATTTAGTGCTCCTTTTTTTTCTGTTTTTAGTTTCATATTTATATAAAAAAATTTTTTATATACGACTGATTTCAAAACACCTTATCATCTTCAAACCTGAATATTCAGTCACACTTACTTTTAAAAAAAATATTTATTTTGTATATAAAACATTCAATACAATAGCATGGAGGAGAAATTGGCCAGTGCGGTAACTCCAAGGGGGAAAAAAAGTAAAGATAAAAATAATAATCATATTAACAAAACAAAAATCACTTTGCATAGAGAAAGGGCCAATCAACCCCACTCACAGTTAATTTAGGCATTAAGGTCAGGAGGCAAGCTTAATTTTAGTCATCAGGGTGGATAGTAGGGATTAGAGTCCAACAACATGGATTGGGCACTTAGATTAGGATGAAATTAGAGTTTACTGTGAGGACTGTGAAGCAGGTGGAGACGAGATCTTGGACGAAAGGAATATTAAAGTCTTGATGAAGGGTAGAGTTGGATACATAATATGAAGGGTTAGCAATTATTTTGATCATTTTGGATTGAAAGGATTGTTTTTGTTGGATATTGGAAGGCTTAGCGACACTCCTGCACAACTTGCTAGGAAAAGCAATTAAGAGTTACTGAAAGGAATCCTGAAATGCATGACTTTCTAGGTGGAGAACTAAAGTTTATCCTCTAACTAAAGTCAAGTCATGTAATCTTCACACTCCATCTGATTACTGTTGCTACATTATACCCTAAAAATTCCAAAACCCTACCAATATCTTGGCCTCATACTAAACAAATATATCACTTGGTTCCTCCTATTTTCTCATCAAACAGATCAAGAATCTAACTTAACTCTTGGTAAAACCTTAAGGTATCCTGCACCTAAAACCTACTCTTGGTTGATTACATTGCTAAGACATAATTAAATAGCTAATTTTTATTGTACTTCATTAGTACACAAATTTTTGCTCTACAAAAATCCAGGGGAAGACCTCGACTCACCCCACAAGATTGTTGAAATTTTGCATGACGTCATATAGATGTTACAAAAGGGGTAACGATTTTGGTACCGGACACACCAAGGTTTATCAAACTCTTTAATGGGGAACAATAGCAGAGCAGTAAAAGTGTTGATTGACAATTAAGCAAAAGGTTAAATCTTAAACTACAAATAAAAACATTAGATAATAGCAAGACTTACTTGTAATCCTTATATTGAGTCTTTTTCAACTGAGCTTTCATTCGGCTTACTTCAGGACGGAAATTGCCAGCTCTAAGTTGTTTATGAAAATCTGTCAAAGGATTACCAAAACGTATGTTTTCTCTATTAAAAAGCATTTGAAGTGTTCTAGCCTTTTCTTCTGCGTCATTTTCAGGGAAGTTTGGCAGAAAATTCTTTAAAAAATGTAAATTACTTACAGAGTAAACATAAAAAAAATCAAATAAAGAATACATTAAAGTTTACAAACCTCGAAATACTGTCTCTGTTGATCTGTAAAATTATTCCATGACTCAATTGAAAAAAATTCTTTAAATATATCAGGATTCTCACATAGAGCTTTTGGAAGTAAAAGTCTCTCCCCTCCGACCCTGACTGCTTCCATTCGGGGCGAAGAGGAGTTTGACTCAACATAGGAGGAGGAGCCAGTCTCATCTGAATCAGAACAAGAGCTGTCATTTTCATACCAATTTTCCATATCATTTGAATCCATCTAACTAAAAAAAAAGGAAACATATTTATCTGAGAATAGGAAAGTAACAGTTAATTTAGAGTGATAAGGTTATGATCCAGTGTTTGTTTACATTGGGTAGGTAATTTTACAGAACAATAACATTACACTCAAAAATAAGAAAATATAATTTATGTCAATTCAAAAAATTACCCAAATTAAAAATAAAATACAAAATTATAACCTAATCAGCTAGTTTTACAGTGCATATTAAGGTATCTAATTATAGGAATTAATAAAAGGTTTTTATGATTAGGCGCCTTGAGATGATTAAGTAAAAAGTTTTAGGCATGGAAGAATATCAGTTAAAGGTGGTATGAACTGACCTCATCGTTCTAATCTTCAGGTTTTGTCTAAATAAAGAACACCCAGCGACATGATATCGCAGCTTCCAATCCACGAAATATAGACACTATTCAAAGATACCATAGCGGACGGAATAGGAACCATGGTTGAAGCCTTGAACAAGGAACGAACTAAGTATTGCATTGTCATAATTTATTTTATAAAATATGCTCATTTTTTACAAAATATAAAAACATATATAATTTATTTTGGTTAAAATATTATTTTTTACATTCCTATCAGAATATTTTATTAAATAGTATAGTTAATTATTCTCAGATTTTAATAGTTAATAAGATAAGCCTATGATAAGACTGATAACCATGATAATGTTTATGTTTCAAATTTTGTTTAGAATGGTGGATCTAATTTTTTGTTTTGTTTTGTCTGTTTTATAAATTAATTATTAATTTCTCTGCTTTTGTTTTGTCTTTGTTTTAACCTAGATTTCTCGTATTTCAGCTTTAATAGCGTCCTATTACCGCTTAACTACTACTGTTGTATGTTATAAATAATGAAAATTGGGTATGCATATTAATTTTTTTAGTTAATATACCTTTATTTGTTTAAAACTGTAGGCTTTTTCGATAATAAGACGTATTTTTCATCTATTTGATTGTGAACTGTGTACTGTCCACACTTATTTTATGCTTTACACTAGTTGATTGAAATTTATTTTGGTTTTTTAAATCATGAATAAGGAAACCACTAACATAATAGGTAAATAAATATTATTAACATAATGAAACCAAATCACAAAGTATTTGATATATTTGTCATCATTGTATTATATATATNATATATATATATATATATATATATATATATATATATATATATATATATATATATATATTCATATATTCATACACATACATAAGGTATATAACTTGGAAGATTCCTTCTACCTTGCCAGTTGATCTAGAGCTAGCCTTAGTTACCTTGCCTTTTAAGCTTTTATTTTATTTATTTTTCTCTTTTATGTTGAATTAGCAGAATAGTAGGGTTAAAATTCATAAAATTTATTTTAAAATCACATTATAATTTATTAGTTTCAAGAGATGAATATGAATTTACTTGGGCAACTTTGCAGACTGATTGAAAGTTTACTGGTTATTTAAAAAAAAAAAAATAGTTGTTTTTAAACATTTAATTATTTTGGAACAAAATAAGGAAGCATCTTAATCTTCCTATTCACTTCCTGAATCTAGGTCTAGTTGTCTTTTACTGCTGTATCTTCTTTCTGCAGTTTTCAACTTCGAATGTCTCACTTTCTTCTGTTAAGGATCAGTGGAGAATTATAGAATTTTTTTTTTTCTTCATTTCATGCTATAGCACTGTAGGGAATTGCTTGATTGATCAACATATTATAGTATAATTGCTTATAATATTATTTTCTCACATTTCAGAAAATAAATTATTGCCGTAGACTGCAGGTGACCATTTTATCACCCTATTCTTTAGTCTCGTGACCCTGAAAAGAACTTAAGATTTTGTCATAGCGCTAGAGACTTTGCAGCAACTAGTCATTTTTTGCAGATTTCCCATAAAGAAATCAAGCTAATAATTTTTTCAGCTATTAGTTTTTATGATAGTAACTTTGCTATCATAACATAACTTTTGAAAACTAATGTATGTGTGTGTATACAATTACTTGAAATTATCTGCTATATTTTCCACAATTTTTAAAATAAAGAAATCAAGCTCTTCTTGCTGGTACCTGGGTGTCATGTTTGATCATTACCTCCCCTGCGAAATTCATGTAGCCCAGATTTTCCATTGAACCTTGTCTACCCGTAAGTGTCATTAATGACCCCTTCACCTTCACCCACTCTCTACATTACACCTCCTCATTTATCCTTTCTCATTTGTATGTCTCGTTGTCAAGGGTTCTGGATGCAATTCTAAAATGCCTTATAAATAGTTGTGTCAAATTTGTCTTTAAATTCCATTGAGATGCTTGCATATCTTAACACTATTCTCAATTAAAATGGCTATTCCCTAGTATCTAACATTTCTACTTCCTAGATAATTTATTTTTCTAAACTATATCCTCTCGCAAGCCCTACTTTATCTTTAATCTCCTTACATTTAAATCATACATTCTTTCCTGCCATACCTTATCTTTTCACTCTGACCTTATAAATCTGCTTCTTCTGACAATTTGTAGAATGGCTTGCAAATAAGGTCATCTTGTTTTTGCATCTCCATCTCTCCCTATATCTGCCAATCCTCTTGGTAAGGAATTTTTTTTACTTCACATGCAATCCTTGGTGCCATTCTTTTCCTTCTTACCCTACTTACCTGTATCGGTATTTCTTTCCTTAGTAAAAAATGCATTTTAGCAAATGTTCCATAGGTAAATCGAGTTATTCAAATTTTTAAAAAAATTTATTAAAAATTATGTTTCTTCTTCTTATTATTATTTGTACCTAATTCAGAATTGAAACTTTTTTTTTTTTTATTGCAAACCAATTAATGATTTTGTTAATGTCTGAAATTAAATGGGGAGGCTATAGTTTAATCATAATATTATTTATTATTAATAAGGTTTGAAATTTTTTTTTGGAATAAAATGGATGTATAATGTGATTTTATAACCTTTATCTTCATTTTATTTTGAGTTACAAAAAATTTTGTAGCACATGAAGAGTGTAAAACTAATTTTATGAAGTTTAAGCTTAATATCATTTTTACAAAAAATATTCAATAAGGAAAATATTTACATGTACAACTGAGGTGGTTGGTTACTTTCCCCATCCTTTCTACCTGATTCGGCTTATAAGATATAATTCATTATTTACCGTTTTATTGTATCCTGAGTAAATTTTAAATTTTATTATTTCATTTCATTGTGACAAATTAATCTTGATATTTTGTAACTTAAGAAAATTTCAAAAAATATATTTTATTGTAATTTATTTAAACTAGGAACAGATATAGTTCCCTACTTGTGCTGTCCACTATTTAAAAAAAAATTAATGGTTTACTTGGTATACCAAACCCACCTATTCTGGCTGCCTTCTCCACTTCCATTCTGCCCGTCTTTGTAATTAAATTATCAATATAGCAAGAAACTTGGTACAGTAATCCTTCTCTGTATCTGACCCTTTTTTTTTATACCAAAATCCTTCCCAGAATAGTGTTCCCTTTCCCTTAATTAACAACCTAATATCTAAATTTTCCCATTCCAACGACAATCACATCTCTTCTTTCCCCTCACCTATTTCTACAAATTTTTATCACTCTCTATGCTATATTCATTTTTTAGGTAAAATAAAAACTTCTCAAGTCCAACCTGCGGAACCTACATTTAGGCCTCCACACCAATAATAAATTATGACAATTTTATACTTCCCTGAAAGATCCAATACCCATTTCCCAGCTGTCTAATGTTATATAACTAATCTCATGTTAAGATAAGAATTGTTCGGCTTCATATATTGGCCAAACAATGAACTATCTTAATAAAAGATTAAAACAACACCAGTACATCATTAAGAATCATGATGTGATTTCTTCGGCTCTCTCTCTTCATGCTATTAGCCACAACCATGCACCTGCTTTTAATCAAGCTACTGTCCTGGCCTCTGAGCTTTTCCTTGAGTAAAGGTTGAATTGCACATTAATCTCAATCCTACCACTATTAATGATAGGAGGATCTGACTACTCCGACCCCAGTTTGGCTTCTGATCCCATCGAATGCATAGAAGTAGAATTACTGTCCAGCGGGTGTTTCACGTTGTAAATTTCATTTTCTCTTCCCCTGAGCGAAAATAATTTTGTCCTGGTGCATTCTTAGACATCACTCAAGCATTTGACTGAGTAAGGCATACTGTTGTTTATTGGGGATTTATGGCGCTCAACTGCAGAGGTTATCAGCGCCCTCCATATTTTATTTTATTTTTATTCTTTTTTTTTTTTTTTTTTTTAAAACAACCCTTAAGTTGATCTTGTCACAGGCCCCATCCCGACGGACAGAGACAGACAGAGCCCACCCCGCGGCGCCTCGCGGCCCATCATTTTAATAGAATATAAGGTCCATCATTGCTTTAGGCGACAGCCCTGTGAAAGAGGATGTGCTCGGTTGGACCAAGCCGACCACATCCCCCAGGGCGCCTCATGAGCGCCAGCAAGACGCCGCGGAGAAAGCCCAGCCCACCCCCGCCCACGCCACGACGGGCCTGCATCCTATTGTTTCGCTAAAAGGAAGTCCTTTATAAAAATTGAGTATGATTATTTGCGTTTAATAATCTATTCGTTTGGTTTATGTGGTTTTTGAAAAGTTATTGAACATTACTATTTGTGTATTAGTTTCAGCAAATATATTCATGACTAGAGAATCAAGAGGCCCCACGGACACAGCAACCCCCAACGGCCCGCACCCGCGGAGCCGGGCCGCTCCCCCAACCATTTCAGGCCCATTATGTGGGATTTATTTAACAGCCTGGGACGAGGATGTGCTCGGTGTGCCAATCCGACCACACCCTCCAGGCAGCTTTTGAGAAGGAGCGAGCACGGCTCCGCCAGACGTGCCAAGGGGGCCCCACACCAGAATGGACCCCTTGAATCATGTCATTAGTTGATTTTGCATTCTAAATTTAAGCTAGTGGTTCACAGTTAAAGGTGATCATATAGGGATGTGTATCTCAAGAATTTGATTACGTTGTTTATGTTTTCTTCGTTATTACCGAGTGTTGTGGATATAGTGTTTGTGAGATTGAATCTATTAAGAAGATCAGTGTAATAGTGACATTCGGAAAATATATGTTGAATTGAAAGTTGCATTTGACACTTAGTGCATGTTGGTGGTTCATCTCTACTAATTAGAAAACCGTGAGTAAGTCTGCTATGGCCTATTCGTAGACGCATGATGGCTACCTCTTCTTTTCGATTTTCACGTTCAGACGTCTTCCATGGTTTGACTGTTTTCTTTAGTAGTTTGAGTTTACTTTGTGGGGATTCATCCCACAGTGACTGCCAGGCCTTTGATATTTTTTCCAATAGTGGAATAGCGATATCTCTGGGGGTGACGAAAATTCTTTCTGGTATTTGTAAACTCAGGGCACTCTTTGCGGCTTGATCAGCCAGTTCATTTCCTTTTATACCGCTATGTCCTGGTATCCAAATTAGGTGCACAAATTTTCCAATAGCATTCAACATAGCAATATATTCCTGGATGCGTATGACACTGGGGTGAGTTGAGTAAATATCTTCCAGTCCTTGTATTGCACTAAGTGAGTCGGTGGCAATAACGATATGGTTTTTATTTGTAGACATACAATTGTACAGACCCGCGGCAATAGCACATAACTCTGCAGTGTATATACTACATAGTTGGTGAAGCCTATATTTGTACGTTGTGTTAGCAGAGACAACAGAGTAACCGGTTGAGAATTCATTTTTGGATCCATCAGTATAAATTAGCGTGTGGTCTGGAAGGGTTTTGACTATGTTTTCGAATTCTGTCTGATAATGTTTGAATTCGGAAGGGTTTTTCTTAAAATTCAACAAAGTTGTTATAATCTGGGGTTTAATCTTTTTCCAGGGTGGTACTTGTGTTTCTACAGTTTCTGGTTTCATTCTTTTCAGTGTTTCGGTAGCTTCATGATATCGGAGAGATAGAGGTAACGTGGCTGATCTTTTCTCAAGAAATTCGTTTCTATATTTAGGTTTGAAAATATAGTTGAAGGCAGGATTATTGGGATTCATAAATATTCTCGAGATGTAATTTACTGCAAGCATATGGCGTCTGAATAGTAGAGGAGGGATACCTGTTTCGGCACACAAACTCAGTACAGGGCTTGTACGAAATGCACCTGTAGAAATTCTAATGCCTGTATGGTGTACTGTGTCTAGACTGCATAGAGTTGTAGTTCTTGCTGATCCATAGATAAATGCTCCATAATCCAACTTAGAGCAGATCATCGCTTTGTAAACTTGAAGCATTGTACGGCGGTCTGCTCCCCACCTTGTTCCACTCAGTACTTTAAGTAAATTTATTTTATGCAAGCACCTTTCCTTCAGTTCTTTAATGTGTGGGGTCCAAGTTAAACGTTTATCGAGAATTAATCCGAGAAATCTACATGTTTGAACATAAGGGAGTAGTCTATCGTTGAGTTGTAGGTTGGGTAATTCAGTTGGATTTGTTTTACGTGAAAAATGGAGACATTTTGTTTTCTGTGTTGAGAATTTCATACCTATTAGATTTGCAGTATGTGAGATTTTGTTTATGGCTTCTTGTAATTTTCTTATTATGGTTTGTAAATCATGACCACGACAAAATATTGCTAGGTCATCCACGAATTGGAAAATTGTAACTCCCCGCGGTAAACTTATGTTGAAACATGACACAGCCACTAGGAAAAGAGTGGTGCTGAGAATGCACCCTTGTGGCACCCCATTTTGCTGTTCATA
The DNA here is from genome assembly GCA_000696205.2 of Oncopeltus fasciatus. Classification (NCBI taxonomy): domain Eukaryota; kingdom Metazoa; phylum Arthropoda; class Insecta; order Hemiptera; family Lygaeidae; genus Oncopeltus; species Oncopeltus fasciatus. The sequence goes on from KZ807421.1 coordinate 387,513, forward strand.
CCTTTTTGAGGTGTGGTTCCCAATTCGGACTCTGAATTTCCGATCAAGTAGGAATTGCTTCACGAAAATTGGAAGGGATCCTCTAAACCCTAATTCATATAATTTAAGGAGTATTCCATGTCTCCAAATGCGATCATATGCTGATTCGGCATCAAAGAATACCCCTACTGCATGTTGCTTTTTTAAAAATGTATATTGAAGCTCTCCTTCTATTTGCACTAACTGATCCATAGTTGATCTTCCCTTTCTGAAGCCACTTTGAATGTTGGGTATTGCTTGATTTTTTTCCAATATCCATACTAATCGTTTGTTGACCATTCGTTCAAAGACTTTACAAATGCAACTAGTTAGTGATATCGGTCGGTAGCTGCTTGCTTGCCGTTTGTCCTTTCCTTGTTTGTGGATGGGTATTAGTTCAGCAAGTCTCCATTCATTTGGGAATTGGCCAGTTTTCCAAATATGATTGTAAAACCGTAGAAGCCAATTTTTAGCTTCAGGGGGCAAGTTCTGAATCATTTTATAGTGTATTTTGTCTGGGCCGGGTGAGGAGCCTTTTAGGCTTTTTAGAACTATTGTCATTTCTTCATTCGTGAATGGAGTATTATAGTCTTCTTCATTATTACTGTTAAAGTTAATTTGATTATTTTCGTGTGTCAGTTTGTATTGTTGGAATTCATCGTCGTAATTCGCATTGAAAATGTTTCTGTAGTGTCTAGCAAATTCTTCCGTTATTTTTGTCTCGTCGTCCGTAAGTGTTCCGTTACAGTTTAGTGTGTATCCATAATTGTTAGATTTTCCTTCAATTTTTTTAATAGCGTTCCAGACAATTTTGGTCGGTGTATTTTTATTTAATGATTCTAAAAACTGATGCCAAGAAATTTTTTTATTTTCATTAATGATTCTACGGCATTTGGCCCGTTGTCTTTTATATTCTATTAGGTTTTCGGTTGTCATGTTATTTTGGAATTTTCTAAGTGCTCTTCTTCTGTTTTTAATTGCTTGTTTGCATTCATCGTTAAACCAGGGGACTCTTGGTCGTTTGGGTTTTTCTGAGGATTGAGGGATTGTTAAAGTGGCTGCTTCGATTATTGCCTTGGAGATTTGTGTGTTTCCAATGTCAGCGTCAAGTGTCTCTGGGTTTACTGTTGGTGTAAGTAATGTATTTGTGTATGTAGACCAATCAGCTTTATTAATTAGCCATGTTTTGTTTCTTGTTGTCTGCTTATGATTTTTGTCAATTGTGATTTTGATAGGGAAGTGGTCACTCCCATGAAGGTCTTCAAGAGGGACCCAAGATATTTTAGTGTAGAGTGAGGTAGAGGAGGCGGCAATGTCTATGGCTGAGTAAGTCCCGTAACTAGAACTCAAGAAAGTTGGTTCAGCTGTATTGAGCAGCAAGAGATTACAGCTGTCAAGAAATTCTTTTATTAATTTTCCTTTTGTATTGGTCGAGGTTGACCCCCAAATTGTGTTATGAGCATTAGCATCGGATACAAAAAGTAGTGGAGTTGGTATTTGTGCTATTAAGTTTTGTAGGTCTGTTAAATTTATCTGTAAGTCAGGTGGGAGGTAGATATTGCAAATAGAGAAGCTGATTGAAGTGTGTATTTTAGTGACAACTACCTGAAGATTACTTTGGACAGGGATTATCTCGGAGTGAACGGATTTAGATATGGCTGTAAGTACTCCACCGCTCGCTCGTTCTCTTATGGGTCCGTCTGTCCTATAAATATCATAGTCTTTAAGTGTAAATGTGTCGTTAGGTCGTAAGTGAGTCTCTTGTAAAATAATGGTAGAGGGATTATATTCATTAATAATTAATTTAAGGTCGTTAAAATGAGATCTAATACCATTACAATTCCACTGAATATTTAACATGTGACAAACTGGGGTATATTCGGAAGGAAGAAATATGGTGAAATCTCATACCCGAAAAATTGTCTTTAATTATATGGAAACATATGGACAGACAAAAATTTATTCCTGTAAAAGGATGTGTATAGATATTTATGAGTATAAGTGTACTCATAAAAGTGTATTTTGCAGTATACTCGTCATACATAAATACAAACGGATATATGAACAGTGAAAAGTAGTGGGAAAGTAAACTTATTTTTCTCTGCCTTATTTCAGTCGTTATTTTTTTATTTATTATTATTTTCTTTTTGTAAAATATAGGATAAATAGAGAGTAGAATAAATAAATAAATAGAGAAAGTAGAATAAATAAATTTAGATATTTGTTGGAAGAGAATGACTATATTACATGAGGTATTACATTTATAATTGTAAATTAAATTTGTCATTCTTCTGTCGGTTTTGTTGGAGAACGACTTCTCTGTTTACGGAGAGATTTTCTTCCTCTTTTTCCTTTAGATTCTGTCCAGCCGTCTAAAGAGATCGTACTGGACGAGTCTTGGGGTGGGGGAGGGTTCTCGTGTCTCCCTCGGCTTGCCGAACGAGAACGAGAAGTGAGAGGGGTGGAAGGGGAGGGTGGTAGTGGGGTAGAGGAGGGGGTCGTGGGCCTTGATATGCTCACGGGTGGGGAGGGTCGAGGGAGGGGAGATGAGGTTCTAGGAACCTCGGTAGGTGGGAGGGGGGATTTGGCTGTAGTAGCCAAGGTGGGGGGAAGTTTATCAGTTATCGAAACTGATAAAGGTAAAATGGTCTTAAAGACCGGGGGATTAGTTTTATGTTCAAAATGATGGTTATCAGTTTGTATAGACACTGATTTCGATAAAATGCCGCTTTTGCGGCTCTCAGAAGACATTATATTATAAATATTATTTTTCTCTGCTATTTTGGCAAACGATTCAGAGAAGCAGGGGGCTGCTCTGTTCTTAAAAATTTTTCTTGCTTCTGCAGGGCTTTTATTTTCCTTAATTTGTATAGCTTTAATCTCCCTTTCTGCTATCCAAGTTGGGCAGGTTCGAGATAAGGGATGGTGAGGAGCTTTACAGTTAGCGCAAAATTCGCTATTAACGCAAATAGACTCTTCGTGATCAGGGGAACAACATTTTTTACACACTTTTTTATTGCATGTATTAGATGAGTGGCCAAATCGCAAACAAGAAAAACATCTAAGAGGGGAGGGGATAAACTTTCTTACAGGTAAATTTAAATAACCTGCTTTTATTTCAGTCGGCGTAGTAGGAGTGGAAAATGTGATTATATATGTGGGAGTTGGCTGGTTATCATTTCTTCTCGTTACTTGTTTTACGTCAATTACATTTTGAGATTTTAAATTTTCTAGAATTTCGACCGGCGTACTGCACATTAGGTCGTAATGTCGAATTACCCCCTTACTATTATTTAACTTTTCGTGAGGTACAGCGATTACTGATACTTGGTCAAAAAGGCTTTTTATTTTCAAGAGTTTTTGTGCCTGCCCATCATTGTATACCTGTACTAAAAGGGTGCCATCTCTTAATTTTTTAATTGTTTCAACATTACCTGCTATTCCCACTATAGCTTTTTCAATTAAAAAGGGGGAGACATTAGACAAATTACCTTCCCCTTCTTTTCGAATTGAAACATACTTTATTGTTTGCTTTGGGTGATTAAAACGCGATTCTTCATGTAGAAAAATCGGTTTTAATTTTTTTCGTCGCTTCGGACTCGGGGAGCTTTCCATCGCTCCCCGTGTTTTAAAACGTAGACTTTAAAAAAAGAAAAAATTAAAACAAAATAAAATATTATAACCAAAAAAAAAAAGAGTTAAAAATAAAGTTTTATATCTAGTAAATGAACTACAACAAGGTCTCTTATCTGTACTAATCCGGCAGAGCTCACAGTAGATCCTCTCTCGAAGGCGTACAATACAAGACTGAGTAAGGCATACTGGTCTATTATATAAGCTCAAATCCACATTTCCAAGCACCATTTATCTAATCTTGAAATCTTACTTTTCTAACCGTTTCTTTAGGGTCCAGTAATGATCAGATTACTCCGATCAGTGGGCGTTTCAGATTACCATGAAAGCGGGTTTTCTTAGGATAATAGTGGCTCCCCCCCCCCCCCCCGGGATGAAGGGTTTTCATCCTTTACACTGCGGACTTCGCCACCCATCCTAATACTCTCTTGGGCTTCTTTGCTAACGACAAAGCGATCCTCTCTTCTCATCCTGATTACAAAACGGCTTCCAATATCTTATAAAACCACCTTGATACTATTTAGCAGTGTTGATGCAAATTGAGAATTAAAATAAATGTGCACAAGTAGATCATCATTTTTCAGCTAAGAAAAGTTTCTCCTAAAAATGTCACGTATAATAACACCCATATACCTCTCTCTGATTTGACCCGTTACCTTGGATTCCAACTTGACTTTGATTAAACTAGGGCAACATGTTAAACTTAAGTGACAAGAACTCAACAGATGCTATGAATTCTTATACGGACTTTTAAGCAGGCATTCACAGCTCACAACAGAGAACAAACTGACACTGTACAAGGCACCGTTGAACTTTCCAAAATCCAGCGAATACAATCCAAAGTCCATAGAATAATTGCAAACGCTCCATTTTATGTATCACTCTCTCCTTCATCACGACTTTAATATTCCTCTCGTCCAAAATCTTATCTCCTTCAGCTTCTTCTACAGCAAGCTTCCATATAATCCTAATCCATTTGTCATATCCCTGTCGTCGGACTCCAATCCCTAAAACCTTCCCCGACGACTAAAACGAAGATGGCCTCGCGACCTCTTGGGCCTATACATCTTAATTTACTGAGATTGGGGTCAGTGGGCCCCTTCTCAAAGTGACTTTTTATTTACTTTTTTTTTCCTTGTATATATGCATAGTATTAAGCCATCAAATTACAAGATGTTTTGTAAGCAGAATGTAATAAATAAAGATGTATAAAAAAATTAATGTCTGAACAAAGATAACTTTTCTCAGCTTATTGCAATATTTTCCGTTTAATTTAATGAAAAATTATGGTAAACAATCCTTGGTATTGGCCTTTCCTAATTCCCTTTGATAGGTTTAACCTGGTCATTGTTACCTACCTTTGAAGTTTGTGGACTAACCTCTCACCTCCTTTCACCCATTGTCTCACAGTTTAGGTCTACACTCTGAAATGTGACCATTAACTTCCCTAAGAGATCTCTACATTCATCACAATCAGCATTTATAAAATTGATTTATTTTTTCACATTTGTATAGTTAAATTTTGAGTTTATTCTGTGTATCATTTTCTGTCATATAACATACCATATCTATGTCTGTTCATCCTAATTTATTATTCTATAAGTGTAATAGTGTGAACTGTATATCAGCCCTGATGATGACTTACAATTTAAGTCGAAAAGTTGGCAATAATAAAATAATTGCCCAATAATTTTGGAGCATTTTATTTTTCACCACAGTCTGCACAAGTATTCAATATTCATTTTTGCACTGGAAAATTTTTTTGTGTATCCAAAAGTTTGGCATTTGATACATCATATTACCACTGTCTGGTCCCTCACATTCAAGACTCAGTCAATGAAAACTTTTCCTCTGAAAAAAAATTATCATTTCTTCTTTTTCTTCAAGAGATTTCTCAATTATTTGGTGAATTGTAACTTTATTTGGTAGTCCTATTATGAATATTGGTTTGTATTCATTATCCAGTCGAGTATAGTAGCATTGACTCTACAAAGGAACTTATCAATATTCTGGCTGCCCATATTGCTGGAAACATCATAGGTTTTTTTCTAGAAAGCCTTTTCATTTCAATTTTCACCTGCTCTCCTAGCCTCCTTATTCTCTCCTTACTTTCCTGGCTTCTTGCTGTGATTGGGTTTATATCAGCTCCTTTCATTGTTTTTATCACGAATTTAATTCTTACTCTTTCTTTTGCCAGCATAATGTTTTCCTTTATTCCTTAAGTTCATCCAAATTGTTCCATCACTTTTCCTTCAGTAAGATCTTTTATCTTCATTGTTTCACCATTTATTCCCAATACAGAAAAATCTATTAATATATATGTATACCTGTACTAAAAGGGTGCCATCTCTTAATTTTTTAATTGTTTCAACATTACCTGCTATTCCCACTATAGCTTTTTCAATTAAAAAGGGGGAGACATTAGACAAATTACCTTCCCCTTCTNTATATATAGCTTGTCTTTAGTGGATCTAAATCTTCAGCTTTGCATTTTCTATTAGCAATGTATTAAGATTTTCTTCTAGTTCACAGGCTGTTTAAAGAACCATCTCAACGACCTGCTCACTAATCTCCCTCTATTCTTCTTTTATTACTTTTACTACCCCTACTGTACCATAGGGTGACCCTATACCAGCGGTATTTCCAATTTTTATCGCTTTAAATTTTGGGTTGTGTTTGAATAGTCAGATTGCTCTTTACAATTATTTTTACAATTGTTCACTTTTATACTGCAAAACTTATCTGTTTGTTCAAATTCTTGGCATTTGTTGTATTTTGTTATAATTATTCCCCTTGGCCGAGTCAAGAAAGTCTCTTACTTCAGTAGATAATCAACAACTTAGTGAATTGTATCTTTATTTTGCGGTCCTGTTTTGAAAACTGGTTCAAAAACATTTTTCTTTCCTAGGGATCCAAAAAATCACCAAAGTTTGTTGTGTCAAAGATCCTACAGACCCTCCTTATTGATCTATAGGTTCCACCAATTTGGAGCAAAATTTATATTCATTCTTTTGTGAGTGACATTTATTAACTGAGTTAAAAGTTACCATTTTGTAGTAGTGGTAAAATTGGGCTCCATTTCTCCACCCCATCGTCTTACTGCTAATAAATCTAGAGACATATCCCATGGCCCGGTCTACATATTGCAACATGTAGCAAAAAAAAAAAAAAAAATTGCAAGAAGTTGCAAACAGCTGAAAAACTGTCTCTCCCAACATTTTCCTATTCTCTAGCATTTCTTAACCTAAATTTTTATCATTTACTGTAGCAAAATACAATTAAAATTGATTAAATTACTAAATTCAAATAATTAGCTAATATAAAAATACAAAAACATGATAGTTGAAGTTCAAAAATTATTTACATTTGCCAACTAGACCACTTTATGAAGGGAATAAACATATTCTCTGTTGATGTCAGCTGTTTGAGTAACAGTGTTGGCCATTCCAAGACAGAAATTTCCTACTGCGTCATGAAGTGGGTAATCAAACAGTATGTGAGGTAGAGTACTGGTCCTCAACATCTACAGATTGGGCCCTCTTGCTTATGAAATAAATGAAGCTCAAATTGCCATGATCTGTGAGAAGCTGTGTGGTCCAAAAATTGGTGAGGAACCAATCCCAGCTCAACCTTTCTTCGGCATAAGGAAGAAATCTGTGGGTTATTCTTTTGTTTACCTTCATCCCCCCCCCCTCCCCATTGCTACTCTTTTATTGGAAAGCAGCACCAACAACTAAATGATATTTCCCTGACACCAATGTTGTCTGGGAGTTTCTTTGTCAACCTAAGTTTTGCTGCTAAAGATGGAGGAAATCTATGGTCAGTTGTTTTGTTATCACCTACAATGTAATGTTAGTTCCATTCTTTTAAGCTCTTGTTACTACAAGATCAACAAATATATGAATAATTCATTCATTAATATTTTTTCTTTTATTAAATAGAAATGTTTATTAAATTTAAAAATTCTTTATATCTTCTTCAATTATATATCTCTCTCCAGCTACATGTGGGCAAACCCTATACCTTTTAGTTGAAGTATTAGAAAAATACATTTTCAAAAAATCTACCACTAGAGCAACCTCACTAGCTACATTTCTTTGGAATTTACTAAAACAAAAATTTGATATGTTTGATGGATCTTATTAAAAAATGCTGCCACCTTAAAAAATTTTTACATTTTGAAATATTAAAAAAATTTTACATTTGAAGATTAAAAAATGCTATAATTAATAAATTTGAAAATCTACTGTAGGAAATAGGGTGAATTAGAATACTTATAGTGTAATAATTTTACCCCTTATATAATCAACCACTGAAACATTTGCATTAAAAAAAAGTTTACAGACACTATAAATCATACACAGGCTGGTTTATGAGTAAGATTTTATTAGTATTTGAATGTAAGATTTTCTACTAATAGAAATTTAGTTGATCATATATGAAGAATACACATCAGGAATTAATACATTAGAAAGTGCTATTGGGGTAGTATTTCTTTTTTAAATTTGCTCAGGCTAAAAATCATATAAGAATAAAGGAAATGAATAATTCCGAGGGAAAAATAATATATTTCTTAGTATACAATTTCAAAATTTTCACCTTTATCGGTTTAAAAATATGAATATCATACCTTTTCATTTTTTAAAGGCTTTTTACTTCCAGTCCTTATCAGTCAAGATATTTTCTCAAAGAAATTACCTTTATTGGCTTATAAATTATTAACTTACAATAAAAGAAAAATGCTTAACTTTAAGCTAATTAGTATTAAAACAAAGTTACAAAATATTTTTTTATGTATGTCTTCTTAGTCATTGATAGACTAGACATTAATCAGTTTGAAATTAGATAGAATTATATGTTTATCACAATTAAAAACATTTGTAAAATACTATAACTATCACATTGCAATTCGTTAAGTGCTAATAATATGATAGAAGTAAAATAGACAAATTTTAAAATTTTGTCAGGATCTGGCACCCTTGAAAATAAATTATATTCGAACCAAAAACATGTGTTTTCATGTTTAACTTTTGGTTCATTTAAATCCTTTTAAAATTTCTTCCTTCTTTTACTTTTTAATACAAGATATGGTAACATTCATATCTTATTCATTTGCATAAGAATAAAACATTCCAAAAACATCTTACTTCTTATCCTAACTACAAAGCTAATTCTAAAGTTAAGTCTACCACAATAAATATTAATTACAGCACAACGATTTTCATTAAATAATAAAGTTATGGCTATTTACAAATATTAATCTTAAAATAAACTGAAAGACTGATTTATAGAAGCCTCAGTTAATGATTTTGGTTGTGCTTTAATCTACAAGAACACAGTTGAAGTTATACTTCTGGAATGAGAATACCAAATGAGGAGGACACTCAGTTCCTTCTAGGGTTAAATGCAATTTTATTGTTCTTGTCTGTTAAAATCTGATTGCTGGAACAAGTGTCTCAATTTGTACATATAACTAGAGTGTAGTGCAATCAGAAAAAAAATTTTTCTTTAAAATATAAATTGTTATTACAAGGGTTCTCAATTATTATCAATCAGAATAGGTTTACATTTATAATGCTTAAATATAAGGCTAATTCAAATTACAATAATATAGTTATTTTAATTTTCAAAATTTATAAATGTCAAAATGTATAAATTGAATGATTGTTAGAAGTTCTTCAAATAAGATTCTTCTTTTTTTTAGAAGACCTAAGAAATTTTCATTGATATTTTGTATGAAATTTTGTTGCTATCCTTAGGATGATAGTCATTATTTTTCTCAAAATATTCGCATCCAAATATTCCATAGCCATGAAAAAAATTAAGACTAGGGTGGGGAGGGTTCCTAGATGTTTGTTGAAATAAATAAACAGAAGTAACTCCCCAGCATTTTTTATATTTAATTTATGCAATGTTTCAAACCTAAGAAACAGTTTATCTTCAGGTTTCCTACAAGAAATATGAAAAGCCTGCCCCCTTAAACATAAGTCAAATCCCTTTTATAAAAATATAATCACAATTACTCTCTATGTCAAAAAATTATAATCAAATATAATTTAATTTTAGAAATTAAAGAATTAGCATTTTCATTTACTAATTTAAAAACTTGATGACTAAATTGTAATATAACATTTTAATTATTATTAGGTTCAAAATGCACAAATTATACATAAAAATAATAAAAGAAGTTACTTCTGCTTATTTATTAAATTAATTAAAGACTATTGAATTATCTGATTATTTAGTTACAAAATTAAAATTCTGCTTATTAGATTTATTTTCTAATGTTCAGTTTAACAATTCACATATGGAATAATATTTTTAGAAAAATCCTGTTAAATGAATGTGTTTAATTTAAACTTGATTATCTCACTAATGACAAATAATAAAATGCTCACATTTACAGAACACTTATTATTACTTCTTAAAATTCGGTTCTTTTTTATGTTAATCGTATTCAGAGGGAAACCATTGCATAACAGGTTCATTTAGGGTTCCGAAAGAAAGCAAGTATACCCACTTTGTGTTAGACCCATATATTAGCAACAATTTTTAATTATTTTATGAAACAAAACTATTATATATGACTTTTCTTTTTATAAAGTAGAATGAAGTTTTATTAACCTACATCATACTTAAATTTACTCAAAATAAAACTGACAAAAGCAATATGAAAATTACTTAGTATCGATAATGATTTCATCACCAATGTTAATATTATAACTGTACAGTTGTTTGTTTGGGAACTTCATTGGTTCTGGCCCATGTATGACTTTCAGGTCTTGGTCGACATAATACAGTTTCATTTTAGTTGCTGATAAATTGGCAAAGGATTCTAACTCCTTTTTTAGTTCTGAGACGGTCCAATAAACATCAAGGTACTTGCTCTCTGTCTTTGGACCATAAATTATATTTATTTTTATCTTCTTTTCAGGACTGAGGTCAATATTGACAAGGGGATCCAATCGTCCATGGATTCCAACCAAATCAAAATACCTGGGAAAAAAAAACTTTATTAGGACAAAGGAAATTTATTACAAATAACTACTGAAATTTTTATGATGACAATAGGTATATGGGATTAGAGTTATCTAAGATTGAGGACGTATAAATTAAATTAGTATATTTTAATTAATTCAAGATATTTACTTATTAATGTTTTCTTTAAAACACAAGGTACATAGCTGAAATCAGACACTCATTTTTCAATAAATACCTTAAAAATTTTAATATTAGCAAAATGAGAGCAGTATAATTGGCCAATAATAAAAATACTTTACTTTACAAATGAGTTAATACTTAGAGTTGGCTAGGAAAGCAAATGGACACGTATTATTTTCATTATATTTAATTGACAATTATTGGTTATTATAAAATAAACCTCTTAGAACAATTATTATTTGATATCTTGAAAATTTTATTTATTTATACACATATATATATGTGTGTGTGTGTGCGTGCATGTATGTATATATATACATAGAGTGTCAGAGTGCATGAGATAGATCTCTGGGGTCTGGCCAAGCACACATAGCACTTAAGTACTAAATAAGGGGCAGCTAAAGACAAATCATGGTCTATAAAGTCTATAAAAAAATATATATATAAACTTATTTATA
>KZ807421.1:398806-418887 GCA_000696205.2 Oncopeltus fasciatus
TATATATTTATATTTATATTTTTATTTTCTGTTTGCTCTCTGCTAGCATACACTATTTTTAAATTAAAGAAACCGAACTTAGTATTAGCTTATTTTTAAATCATCAGATCATCAATATTATCGTTCTAACATTTTTAGAAAAATCATAATAAAGAAAACATGAGAAAATAACTTCAAGAGCTGGGAGGGCAACCCTTTTTTTAAATACGGATGAAAATTCAATATTAAGGAAAAGTATGCAATCTAAAGGGTTACCAGGTATGCAAGTTTAAAATGTCGTTTTAATTCCAATAGAATGCGCTCTTAGCCTTTTGAAGGATTTGCTTATCTCTAAACGCTATTTTGTTTGTTAGTCATTTGTTTACAAAAGTCAGTTGTTTTTAAGTCGTTTACGTGGACGTATCATACCTTTCTTTGGTGTTAAAAATGTCTAATTTTAAGCCAAATAAAGAGCATTTGCGGCATGTCATGATTTTCTTATTTAATCAAAAGAAAAAGGCATCTGAATGTCATCGAATTTTTGTTGAGACTTATGGCGATCTTGCTCCAACCGTCAAGACATGTGAACGTTGGTTTCAATGTTTCAAACGTGGCGATTTTGATGTTACTGATAAAAAAAGAGAAAATCGACCAAATCGACTACGAGCTTCTCAAGCCTGGCGAAACAGTCAATACCGAGCGCTACCGACAACAAATGATCAATTTGAGTCACGCATTGATCGAAAAACACCCAGAATGGGCTCACAGGCACGCCAAAGTCATTCTTCAGCATGATAACGCTCCTGCACATTTAGCCAGATTGACTAAGGAAACGATTTCTTCGCTTGGTTGGGAACTCCTACCCCACCCGCCGTATTCACCTGACCTGGCGCCTTCTGATTATCACCTCTTCTCATCGATGGGACACTCATTGGCGGAGCAACACTTCAACAATTTCGAAAACGTACGAAAATGGCTCGATGAATGGATTTCAAATAAAGATGAAGCATTCTTTTGGAATGGTATCCATATATTGCCCGAGAGATGGACAAAATGTATAGAAAGCGAGGGCCAGTACTTTGAATAAAATATATTATACTTTTTTTTAAATTACTGCATATATATTTTAAGAAATAAACGACATTTTAAACTTGCATACCTGGTATTATCACTACCAATCAATATAAAACTATCATACCTTCTATTATCTGTCTTCATTGGTTTCTGCAAACCATCTTCTGTTTTAACCAGAGTTTAATAACCAGAAGATGGTTTGCAGAAACCAATGAAGACGGATAATAGAAGGTATGATAATAGTCTGCAAACTATTAATTTAATATATTTATGAATCAAAGTAATGAATATTGGTCTTTAAACTATTATTGTCATTTGTTATAAAAATAATAATATTGATGAAATATTATTATATAAGTGTATTGTCTGCTGGCAAGCTTCACCCCCTTTTTTTTTTAATGTTCAATTAAAACTATTACACATTTAGAAATAATGAATTAAATTTGCTAATAAAACAACTTTTAAAAAAAACTTTCTCATTTAACAATTAAAAAATATCTGTCTTGTTTTAAGAATAAATTGATTCTCGCATTTCACTTTTATATATATATGATTAAACTTTTGAAGATTATTCTTTCAATTTGATGTAATTATAAAATATTAACACACATACACTTAAATATTCATAGATTATGGTTAAGTTTACCTTTCTGGTCTGTCACTTTCTGGCTTATCCATGTAGTGTCTAATAAATGCTCTTTCAGCATCCTCTCGGTCATCGTCAGTGATTTCTCCACCCCCATTGAGGGTTCTGATATTTGGGAGTCGGGCTATTAGGAGCTGTCTCCTCTCATGCTTCGTGTACTCTTGCGGGTACTAAAACAATAGAAGGTTCACTATAATTTTCATTAGAGGAATATGTATTAAAATAACTTTTTTAATAACACTGAAAATATTTTTAAATTCAATGATGTTAAAGGCAAAGATAATAAAACAATTTGTCTCATTCTAATATATTTCTGCATTAAAATTTAAAATTCAATTAAGTAATTTGCTTATAAGTAGTCTTAAGTGCAACTCCTAATCAGTGATTAGGGTTTAGAATGGAAACTCACTAATGTTTCATGTAGTAGCGGATTCACTGCTTGTAGAAGAGGAATAATTTAATCATTTATTTATTTTAAATATGAAAATCCTACTTAATTATTTAATGAATCTAGATATCACTAACAAATATTGATTAAGAAAATATATATTCCCTTCAAGAATTAAGCTGGCCTATTTTTTTTTAATTCAAATTTTTATTTTTTATGAGAAATATAATGAGAAAGCCTTAGAGTGTTTGAGATCATACTCGTGATCAAAACCTAAATTGTTTCTTTTTCCTTTCAATTAACCATATGTGAAATAAAAATTTTACACATACTAATATTGCAAACAGAAATAGATGAAAAACAAAGTTATTTGTGGAATTAACGTAGTCGGTTCTCTTTCTCAAGGTCCTTTCCGGCTGTTAAAATCTCATAAGTTACTCTCTTTTCTTCATGCCTTCCGTTAATGAAACATGGAAAATGTTGAGGCCTAATACAGATATTGATATAGCCAGAATAATTAGCAACGTTAAGAACATGATATTGTGATTAATCTTATACTAGAGAGTCAGGAATAATGATTACAAAGAGAGACTTTCTAGAAATTGATGTTACAATTATACTTGGATTGCCCTGAGCAACTTTTCCAAGCTCTGCTCATTGTTTTATCTTGCAGTGTACGTAGAACTGTAATGTTCAACATAAAATAATTCAATACGTACTATATTTGAAGATGAGTCTAATTAATTTAGAGTATTTGACACAAATTCTTTTTCTTCATTGGCTCTACAACCCAGGTAGAAGTCCTGGCCTCCTTTAAGAGCTATCTCCATTCGATCACTCGCCTGAATCGGCTATCACATCAGACCATCTAAGCCTCAGTCTTCCTATTTTGATAAACTGGTCTACTATCTCGAAATCATCATATAACTCCTGGTTCTTAGTACTATAAGTACTGTCTCCATACTTCTCCTTTCCTGAGCAATCCATAAATCTGATGTAATATTTTTCTCTCCAATATTAGCCGGTTCTTCTCATCATATTTGCTTATGATCCACACTCATAGGCCAGAAAAGGGCAATTTAGCGTTTTATAGTCTGACTTTAGAGGTTCTGGTAAGTAGTTGGCTTCCCATCAGCTTAATGAGCCCAAAGTAACACATGTTTGCTGCTAAAATTCTAAGCTTTATTTCACTGGATATGTTGTTCCCAGCTCTTATCACTCTCCCCGATAAGAAAACTCTGGGACACCATTATGGGATCCCTCCATGGTCATCCTTGCTATCTGGATAAGTTTCATCCGTATGCCTAGCTCACTTAATGAAAATGCTGTTGCCGTTTTATGCTATCATATTCATTACTAAAATCTGCAAAGGGGTGGTGTCTTGGCAGCCTACATTCTACTCCTTTCTCTAGCCGAATGCACAAGATCTAAAACCTTAGACCTCCTCCGGGTCTGGTAGGGCTCTTAAGTCCTCCTCTACCTCAGCAGATTTCTCAAGCCCATTCCTCTCACTCTCTTTCTCTCATGGTCTTCATTGAGGAGATCCTTGAAGTGTTTTGCTCACATCTCTAGTACATACTCTTTCTTAGTGATCACTGGACCTTCGTTCTTTATTCCTGCAGGCAATACTTCTGGTCTGAAAGACTGCTTATTCTTGGTTGATTCATCTTTAGAATAATCTGGAGTAATTTTCTTTTCTCAGCTGTCCCATGTCCTCCAGTTTCTTTCTTTCCCACATCCTCTTACTTGCCTTATGAATCTTTTTCTCCTCTTTTTTATTGTCAATACTTCTCAGTGGCTTGCCTGGAGTATCTCCTTGGGACCATTATATTATAAGCTTTATTTTTTGCATTTGTGGCATCAAAACAGACTGAGTCAAACCAATCTGCTCTCATTTCTCTCTGCCTTCTTCCAAGGATAGTCTCTACCCCTTTGCGCACAAGTTTTTAGAGCCGTCTAAATTACTTCAATGTCTGGAGAAACATCAAGTAGACCTGAAACACTTTGCAACTGTCTCCCTACCTTGTCTTGAAATGTCCAACATACCTCTAGATCCTTGAATTCATTTGTGTATATTGTAGGAAGCACATTCTAGCTCTAAACCTGGATACACCAGAAAGTGGTCAAGATCCATGTGTGCACCTCTGTATGTTCTGCAACTAAGAAAGTCACATCTATACCAAGTTGTGATAGGGAGATGATCAATTAGGTTGAATGTAATGTAAATGTTCCATTGTCCAACGATTAAGTCATTTTGGCGATTTCTTTGTCTGTTACCAAAAATCATTCCGGCTTTTACTCTGAGGTTTTTTGATGAATAGGTTTAAGGTGAGTTCGTCATCAGCCCACCACCCCCAAGTCAAGTGGAGGACCCTACATCATCGGCTTATCAAGCCTGCCATAGATGTGTTTCTAGTCTGTGATGCAAGGAGCCACCTGAGCAACCATTTCCGGTACCTTTGTTTCCTCACCATAGTGGGCTGGCCATCATGAGGTGCATCCACTATTTACTAGAGAAGAAGACTCTAGCTGATACAAACTTTCGGCAGTTAGGTTGGTAAATTATATATTTTAAAGCAATTATAATTATAATTTGCATAACAACTTTATTATGATTTGATTGTGTAATTAAATTTCTTTTATTGACTAATTTATAGTCATCATTACTAATCATAGTAAAAAAATTTAAAATATGTATGAAGTGACCAATTATTTCAAATGAATTTATTTAAATTATTTATTAAGCAAATGAATTTTGGATTTTAATAGAATTATTTTTATTACATAATTTTAGTTTTAACAGTTGTTAGAGATTGAAAATGGCATTTTGTCTAAATATAGCCAAATGCTTTATTAGACAATATTACATTATATTAGTTCAGATATTAATTTTTGAATCCAAATTGCTACCTTAGAATTATTTTTTTTTTTTATCTGAAGAACCATAAATTTAAATTAAAGTATAACTTAACATGGTACAATACCTCAAAGAGAGGGAGGCCGTGACAACGGAGGTGGGCAAGGTTGGGAAAACAGGCCAGCCTATCAATATCTTCCCATGATGAGATTAAGGTATTGTTCAGGTTGAGGAAGGAGAGTGACCTGAACGTATGGTGTGGAGAGGTTGTTGCACCAGCAGACTCACACTCCGACTCAGAGCGAAGGAAGCTATGATCTGGGCTAGCATTAGGACTTGTCACATCTAGCCCTTCGATTGGACAATCAGCCAGCACTAGAGATGACAAGTTTGGGAAAGCAGCACCTAGCTTGCATACTTCCTTCCAGTTATTTATTGTGTTATCTAAAATATTTAAATAATTGAAAAATATTTTATACCTTTTAGTTGAAGTATTAGAAAAATACATTTTCAAAAAATCTACCACTAGAGCAACCTCACTAGCTACATTTCTTTGGAATTTACTAAAACAAAAATTTGATATGTTTGATGGATCTTATTAAAAAATGCTGCCACCTTAAAAAATTTTTACATTTTGAAATATTAAAAAAATTTTACATTTGAAGATTAAAAAATGCTATAATTAATAAATTTGAAAATCTACTGTAGGAAATAGGGTGAATTAGAATACTTATAGTGTAATAATTTTACCCCTTATATAATCAACCACTGAAACATTTGCATTAAAAAAAAGTTTACAGACACTATAAATCATACACAGGCTGGTTTATGAGTAAGATTTTATTAGTATTTGAATGTAAGATTTTCTACTAATAGAAATTTAGTTGATCATATATGAAGAATACACATCAGGAATTAATACATTAGAAAGTGCTATTGGGGTAGTATTTCTTTTTTAAATTTGCTCAGGCTAAAAATCATATAAGAATAAAGGAAATGAATAATTCCGAGGGAAAAATAATATATTTCTTAGTATACAATTTCAAAATTTTCACCTTTATCGGTTTAAANAGTAATAAATGAGCTAGTCGTTTAACTTTTTATATATACTTTGCTTAGTCATTATAGTAAAAAAAAAAAGAGTGGTCAAGTTCTTTACATGAAGAAATTTAATTTTATATTATTGGATCAATTTCAAAATTATATGTCAATCTCTAATAATTGAATTAATAATATATAACATAGCATTATTTATGTATGTATACAAATTTGGAAGGTCACTTATAAACTGAAATAACAGAAACAATACCTATAATATTCCACACTTCCTAAATAGATTGGATTCAACCCGTTTCTGAAAAACTGTCCATTCATTCATAACACTTTGGGGAAGGGCATAAGTTAAAAGTATTTTTTCATTTAACCTCACATTAAACCGCTTGGTGTCCTAGAGAGAAGGACTGTCTAAAGGAAGCCACCCAATGGACCCTGCCACCTAAGTAAATCTCCTTGGCTAACCAGTGTCCCTAAAGGAACTAATCCACTAAAAACCTTTGTGCGTATTTTACAATGCCACAGTATAAGTTTCTTATATAGTAAATGTTTAGAAAAATATTCTGGTTTATTTCTATTCCAAGGAGTTTCTTCAGGGTTAAGATAGGTAGCAAAGGGGAGCATGTTAGGTATTAATGACTCTGAGATGCGACCATAAACCTCCCTTGGAGATCTCTCCAGATATCACTATCTGATGCCCTGATGATAACTTACAAGTTAAGTCGAAATGCCGGCAATAAAAAAATAATTACCCAACAATTTTGGATTATTTTATTTTTCTGATCCTGGCTGAAACCCTGACTAATTTCTCCAGCATAATACTTGATGGCCAATGAACCTCCAACCACTTATAGGGAAACTTTATTTCTAATTTTTTTTTTAAACTTCTCTGTAAAAAGACATTTATAAATCTAAACAAAATTAAGGGGTTAAAAGGTTAAATTTTATTAGGTGAAAACACATAGCCGAATAAACATTCTTTAAACTATAATCTTTGTATACTTGGGTTTTATATTTGTCATTAATAAAATTCTAAAAAATGAAATAAAAACTCAAGCTGAGAATTAAACCCAGGATCTCTTTGAGAATTCGTAGACTGAAGATGATCACTTACTATTTCAATTTGTTGATTTCTTTTAATAATCCATGAAAAAATATTTATTTTTTACTTCCTAAAATAAAAATATTTATTTTTATTTTTCACTTCCTATGATTAATATAATATTGTACCTGTGAAATATAAGTGTTTGACCCCAGGATGGAGAGCTCCTTCATCCAGATCAATATAATCATAACCATTGAGGCTGAGGTGGAGTTCCTCTAGGTTGGGTAGGTGGCGTACAAGATTGCGTACACTAGCCCAGTCAATTTTGGTCCCATTGAGAATTAAATTTTTAAGGCGGGGGAATTCTGAGCATAGGTGATCTTCATGTAGTCCTGTGTTGAGTATGTTAAAACTGAGGTTTACAAATTCCAACCTTGGCATCAGTCGGAGAATTCTCAACACCTAAACAATAAGAAATTACATTCTTTTAATAGGAGATAATTTTGTTTGGAATCACTTAGTGTCAAGTAAAAAAAAAAAATTAAAGATGAAGCGCTTAAATATATATCATATACAGAAAAAATAATAAATTATATGCCAAATTGGATTTATATATTAAGTGTCCCTTCATTACTTACAATATGTCAATAAATAGTACCTTTATGAACACTTTCTATAAGACAATTTTGTCTCTGATGGTTCATTGTTTTCAAAAATTAATAATAAAATTTGCTGTAACAGGTAACCTAATTATTATTGATTAATAATAATAATTATTGATTATTTATGTTAAAATTTTTTCATATAACCACTTGATCACTTCATCAAAATATAACGAAAAAAAATCCATAAATTAATTACTTTATATATGGAACAACAAATTTGTATTATGAAGAAGCATAAATAGAAATACTTTATGATGTCTGTCTAAAAAAATTTTGTCACATATTTGAGCAATTTAGCAGATTCATCAAAGAGCAGTTCATTATAGCACCTTCAAGTAAAAACTAGGTATGGAATGGATAGTACAACTGCTACCATTAGGTTAATATTGGCAAATAGAGTCTAAAAATATAACACATACAAAGTTTCCTAGAACCGATATTCAGGTATACCTAAAATCGGAAATCAGACAAACCTTTCTTTTTTTTTTTTTCATGCTTTGTTTAAAACAAAAAATTCAGTCTCGCAACATGGCATATAGACCCAAGGGGGAAATATATATTTAAGACGTATTTATTTTCAACCCACGGCACTCTAGAGATGGGTGGTCAGTGTACTATTCTGGCTGCCTCATTTTTTCCCCTTCAATGAATTGAATGGTACCCATTTAGGGCTGGGTATAGTACAACATGAATCCTCTTGGTCATTGCATACAGAAGCACAGAAAGAAAGAAAAAAACATTGTGCGCTTTAAACTAAACATTCTCTTCTTTACTAAGTAATATAAATTGTCTAGATTATTTTCTAAAACATAAACCTATTTTGTTTTAATTCTCAGAAACAAGTTTTATTAAACAGAATTTTCATCTCCTTAAAACTTGATATAATTTTGTTTTGAGATGCAAAAGGCTGAGGTACCAAGGAGAAAATTTCTTGGTATTGAATAATTAAAAACTAATTTGTAACCAAAAAAGTTTTTATTTTTGCCAACCATTTGACCTGAATTTCAGGGCTGAATATTGAAAAAAACAAAAACATACATACATAGTATACAGAAACGTTGGGTGAAATAAAAAAACTTTTCGGGTTACAAATTAGTTTTTAATTCTTCAACTAGGACCGAATTCCTAATAATCCTCCCTGTGTTAATCAAAGGTTCAACTGGTGACCCATGGAGAACTTAAAATATCAGCGTTAAAAAAAAAAAAATACAATCATTTAAGAATTTGCTGAAATAATAAAATGGTGGATTCAGCAATGATTCAACTGAACCCAAGCAAGCTCCCTTTGTTATCATAATTTTTACCCAGTTAGCCACCATTACAATTATTGCCGCATTAGCCATCTTATTTTTAAGTTATACTTAATCCCTAAGAGACTGCTAACTAGCAAAGCACTAAACGAAAGTTATAGAATCAGATAATATTAAGTAGTTTATTTAGAAAAATAATAATTTGATGTTCAAAATTATCTGTTACAATTTATCATAATGTTATTATAATAATAATAATTGATTATGCCTGTGAGTAATAAATGAGCTAGTCGTTTAACTTTTTATATATACTTTGCTTAGTCATTATAGTAAAAAAAAAAAGAGTGGTCAAGTTCTTTACATGAAGAAATTTAATTTTATATTATTGGATCAATTTCAAAATTATATGTCAATCTCTAATAATTGAATTAATAATATATAACATAGCATTATTTATGTATGTATACAAATTTGGAAGGTCACTTNATATATTGTATTACAAGACTTATCCAGAACTAATGATTTAATTTCTGGACTGCATTATAAATATTCTCTTCTGTTCTATTTCTTAGTCTTTACCTCTTGCCACTGTGACAAACAATTTTGAGCGAGGTCTAACTCCTGAACGTTCCTGCATTTTGTTCTGAGCTTCTCCTCAGTACCGGCAGAGTCGATCCCAAAGTCATTGAAGACAAGTACAGGAGGGAGGTAATTGTCAGGTTTCCTTGGAACATACAGGATCGGGATTTCCAGCTGTGAGCTGTCGGAGTCTTCTCCATACTTGAGCTCTATTCCCTCCAGCAGGGACGGCATCACGACCAACCCTGGAAATAAACACCATTTATTATTTTGCTCCTTTATCTAGAGTTAAAAATATAAAAAGATGACTCGATTAGTTACGAAATTAGAAGTTGAGGATGTATCTTTATTTAGATCAATTCAACATTTTCCATATGAACCTTGATCCTTCGACTCCGAATTAAGAGTGTCTCATCTAAGTCTAAATTTGATATTTGTAGGTTTATTGATATGTCGATCCTAATCTAAAAGAAACAATCCGAAAGGACGAGATAATTAGAGTGTGCATTATTCTGAATTTAAAATATCTTCTTGAATTGCTAGGAACATCTTTTAAAATACTGATGTTGAGTGGAGCTTACTAAAGCATTGGCAAGGCCAATCTTTAAACTTTTTGTATACTACATTGGAACGAAAAGGAAATAAGTGATATGGTGTAATACTTGAATGCAGAATAAACTCTAGAATTTTCTGAAGAACGTTTTCTAACTCGGAACAAAAATGTAAGAAATCAAAGGGCTTTTGGGTTTATATAACGTGATGTGATCCTCCACTGAACTGAAAATTAAGTTTTTGGAGGACATGAAATAGTATAACTAAAAAATAAGATATTTTTTTCAATTGAAAGTGAAAAGATCATGGCCAGAGTGTTTTCTTCTAGGTGGGCTTTACCGTCATTACTCATTTGGGAATGTTGAGGTGAAGGCCAGAGGGTTAATGGGGTATCACATGTCACGGAGATGAATCTCTTACATAGAAGACACTTCTGTCATCCGATTCAAAGAGGGGCGCATGAATATAATATCTGAGGGAATTATAATATTTTAGGCGTATGAACTGATTGGTGAAGAAGGGAGCGACCGCTCTTTAATGTTGAATGTGGTTTCGATTAAGCTTCGTTTTGAAAACCTCATAAATGACTGGAATCGGTCTAAGGAGGGGAGTTTTAAGGAGAAGTCTGGCATGAACGAGAAGTGCAAACTTTGCCTATTTCCTAAGCTCAACTAATGGTGGCCAACAATAAGAGTAAATGATTAATTTGCACTGATAGCCCGAAAAAGAGGCCCACAACCCTTCCAGTTAATTATAAAATATCTTTCTAATTCATCAATTTAAATTAATTTAATAAGAATGTAATAAATAACAAATCTTTATAATAAATAATTTTAGATTTTTTCTTTTAAAGATTCTAACAATCTTTATATAATACATATATTGAAATAAGTTCATATGGAGAGTTTTTTGATCCTTGATATTATATATTTATTGAATACTCAGTCATGAATATGGGATCCTGGTGAAGATGGCTTACAATGTAAGCTAAATCGTTGGAAGATAATTAAAAAATACACGTTTTTTAAATCTACCTTGACCGAACCCCAACAAAAAACATCTAATAGTATTTAAATAAGGTTTTACAAAATTGGAAAAGCCCAATGAGTTCTGTTTTTAGCACAATATATATATAGCAATCAAGAACAGGTCGGATAGAGAGTGCAGTGCACACACAAAAAGAAAATATTAAAAGGAGCAAAATTTTCTTTTTGTGTATGCACTGCACTCTCTATCCGACCTGTTCTTGATTGCTATATGTCACAACCGCGTGATATATAGCAATCAAGAACATTATATATACATTTTCTGTATATACTTTATATATATATTTATTTATATAATTTNAAGTTGCCATGAAATGATGAACCTTTTATTTGACAACAGTTAATAGACCACTGTCACGCACACACTCAATTTTTAACTAAGTACAATTTTAGCTTCTCCTAAGTAAAGTGGCTGAATAATTAAATTTTTACAAAGTCGTATCTTGGTACAACAGGAATAAGTTCATTTCCTTGAGAAAATATGCTAAAAAAAGAAAACTTATGGTGTTGGTTATATTTTTTAAAACCATTTTGACCTATTTATTGAACAAAACTTATTATGTAAAATTTATGGCTGTTAAAAATAGGAGCCTATTCTTCTTATATTTTTAGGAAGTGGGTCACCTTCATTTATTGCTTGGCATCCCGCAAAAGCTACCGTGGTAGCTCGCGGCAATACAATAATAAATAAACAATAATAATAAAATGACATTTTACAACCCATTATGTTTTTAATTTTTTTTTTTCCGAATGAAGACATTGAAGAATTTTAATTTTAATCGCTCTCTGAACTCCCTCGACCTATTTCAGCCATTGTCTAACTCAATAAAAATTACAAGCTTCAGTAGTGGAGGGGATAAAAAAAATTCAATCTGTTTCAAAAATTTATAATTGTTAAATACTAAACCTAATAATAAACTAAAAATATTAAAGATTGTAACTTTGAATTTTTACCTAAAGCATCATTTGTCATCCTTATACATAAAATATGCATTTTATATCTTACTATAGCACTTAAAAGGAATTAATTGGACTCTCTAAAAGGAAAATAAAAAGTTTTATTTATCTTAGATGTCCGTTAGGAAAGTGCCAAGAGAGAGATGTACGGGACAGGCTTCTTCAAATACAGTAGATTATTTAAAATAAGTAAATTTTATGGCTATATATCATATATTATTCGCCATTTTTTTTTTATATATATGCATCGTGAAAAAATTAGTACCACCCAAATTTGTAAAAGTAAAAGAAAAATCATAAAATAAATCCTAGTTTTCTCCTTAAAACTTTGAAACTTATTTTAAAAATTGTAGCAGCTACTGAAGTTGTAAAAATACAGGAAATGTATTATGGTAATTAAGTGTCAGTAAGTTACAAGCAAAAGGGGTAGGCTAAAGGAAATTTCGTAACTTGTGAAGAGAGGATCCAATCTGGCATTGACTTATAGGATCCAAGCGGGAATTAACTTTTTAGAATACTGAGAGAAGAAATTACTACCCTCTGAATTTAATAGAAATCCGTTCTACAGTTTTGAAGAGATGACCTGGAGAAAATGCGAAAGATGGTGACAGACATTTTTAGCAGTTTTTAAAATACAATAGATATTTATTAGAGGCATATCTAATTCAAATACCAGGTCATCAGGCAGAGTTCATTTCAAATAAGTGAAAATTATTATTATAGCATTTTTTTTAAAATTTAAATTATTTCCTTAAGCTTAAACACTTTAAAAGAATATTCTGTAATACACACACAAAAAGGTGTAAGACACCCTTGTTATTCGATTCTTTAAAAACTTAATTTATTAACCATTAAACATATCACATTGAAAAAGGATTATATTTTGCAGGGGTCTTAAAACCTGAAGACTTCAGAATGTAATTAAAATTAACTTAAAAAGTTTTTTTCAAAATTAAATTAAAAAATAATATATAGCCTTCAACTGTTAACAACGTAGATTGTGTATGTGAAGTGTGTGATGATTGTATTGAATACTGTGATAAGTTACATTATGTTATACAAGTACGTGATATTTGAGTTGTATATTGTGATGTTACATTATGTAACTGATAATATATTAAAACGTAAACTTTATGTTAAAATAGAGATTGTAGAGATTATTAGTAAAGAAATTTTGTTGGGGTTAGGTTAAGGTTGTTTTTTGCAGCAATTAATAACGAATTTGGGTAGGACTTTTACTGTCCTGCATTTTAACAAAAAAAAAAAAAAATTGTTTACCGTTTCTTCTTCCGGGTTGGACTGTGTCAAATTGTTGTTATTTGCCGAGCTTTCGCACATCATGTGATGGCTTCTTCAGGGCTGAAAAGATAAGAAGCCATCACATGATGTGCGAAAGCTCGGCAACTATCAACAACTTGACACGGTCCAACCCGGAAGAAGAAACGGTAAATACTTCTGACGACCGTCGAAGCCTACTTGAACAAAAATAATTGTTGTTATCGGTTGCCAGTGTCTTGTGTAATAGGATATTTGTTGAGGATTTTATTGAGTGACTTTGGTTTTGAAATATGGAAAGGAACCAACTACCAACGATGAAGAGTTGTCCTTCTGGCTAGTGTTATCCACATATTATATTGGTGATGATGTGGTGAAAACATCAAAACCCCAACAAATTCTCTACTTTATGTTTATGGATTTTTGATAAAACAATTATGTGTTAGTGATAATATGATTAATGGTTTATGATGTATAAATTACGTGTGTCACATGTCGTATCCAAATTCTCATGTATATTTAGTTTTATGGAAACAAATATTCTATTCGGTCCATAAATTGAGGGTTTCTCTCCCCCGTGTTGTTTAATATCCAAGGCAGAAAGTAGCGGTGGTTGGTTATAGGCAGCGAACTGTCTGAAGCCCCCTAAAAGTGAAGCGATACCGTTGGTCTTACACAAGTCTGACACAAAAACTGTAAAAATCAGGGAAAGTGTGAGCTCTAGATTTCACAGTCGGTTTCCTCCAAGGACTCGGTGTGGTAACGAACGGTTCTTCAAGAAGCAGCCCCCGCCAGTACAAAGAAACTGTACGGACTATTAACTCGCCATCTATTTCTAGGCTGGATCCTTTTTATGTAATTTATAGTGGCTTCATTGGGCAAAATTAGATGCTGAAGTATATCAGAGCTTTAGAACTCAGGTTGATAGGCAAATGGATTATGAGGAATCAGAATGGCTCAATATAGAGTACTTCTAAATAGATTTGGGTGAGCTAAATACTTGACACAGACACATATATTTAAGAAAAGTAGTAATGTTAAGAAACCTATATCGCAAAAATCACTGATTTTCAATTTTAAATTACATAAATTATCTAATTTATAATGTAAATCATTAGAAATCTGTAAATAGAAGAATTTATTAACGTTGCGTTCTTGGATTATACCAAGAATTACGGAAATATTAATAATTTTCATGTTAATGCTCCCCTAAATCATCCGCTAAGCTAAATTTAAATCAATAACGATTCAGCCTTCAATTACAATTTAATTAAATGTAGATTATGAATAAAAATAATAATGAAATGCAAACACATGAGATATGAGGATGCGCGCCATCAACAATTTAGGATCAATGCAACTTTGAGTATTTCTTCTAAATCTAAGAATAGCGTCATCATCGTCACAACCTCTTTCTGAAGAAATGCATTCCCTAAAGGATAGTTTGAATTTGGTATTTAGTAGCTACTTTAAATAGCTACTGCGCTTGAGGTATTTTTTTTTTTTTTTTTTTTTACTGAACACTTTTGTTTATTTTTAATTTTAAATAAGCCATGAGAACTCAGGAATTTAAACAGATCGACAGATCTCAAAGGAATTCAAAGTGCACATAAACTTTGGAACAGTTAGGATCTTTATAACATACTGTATATTTTGTGTATTACAAAATTGAAGCAACAAGGAAGGTACAATTGAGGGCAAAAACAGAATATGTCTATTATTAGATGATTTTAGCTGGGGTTCTGTCAAGGTAGATAGAAAAAAAAAATACAAATTTAAAAAAAGTGTATTTTTTAAAAAGATTATCTGCCAACGTTTCGGCTTATATTGTCTATCTCGTCTTCATGATGGCCCTGAAGATGGTTTACAATGTAAGCCGAAACGTTGACAGAAAATCTTTTTACAAAAATATATTTCTTTAAAAATTTGTATTTATTTTTTTTTTTTTGGATCTACCTTGANTTTTTTTTTGGATCTACCTTGACTGAACCCCAACTAAAATCATCTAATAATAATATCTACGGTCGAAAAAACTCTCCTTTAGAAAATGTCTATCTTTATCTTAACTACTGATTAACCAGAGTTTTATCATTTATATTGAAGTATATTTAGAATGATGGTATAATAAAATTTAAATAGAATGAAGAATAATTCGTTGCATCATAATAAAATATAATTTTTTTTAAATAGTCAAAGCATGGTGGGGTTAAGGAGTGAGAGTAAATTGAAAATACATATTTTTTCTGAGATATTGTTTTCTAAAAGCTTATATTTCATACTTAAGTTTTTCACAAAAATGGTGCGTTATGATACGTAAAAGCGTACCATTAAAGTGGATAGAGAGAAAGAGAGAGTGAGAAAGATATATAGTGTTGAAAGAAACACAAAGTAAAATTCAGCTATAATGAAATAATTAATTTATTAGATTCTCGAAATGGCAGAGTACTAATTAGGGCGAGGGGTATATTAGAGAGAGGGCCTCAAAGATTTTGTTTATAAACAACATAACAAGTTGTTTCTTTATTCAGCTAAGATTTCTTATTATCTAAGATGGATAAGTTATTACTATAAATTCATATTTGTACAGCACATGCTTCAGTGAAAGCCATAAACAGATTTTTTTGTTCCATAGCAATAAGTCAATTAGGATTTTTAATTCATAAATTAATTTTTTAATTGGAACTAAGAACATTTATGTCAGAAAAAAAAAACAGTCCCGCGACAGGCCACCATGTTTATTCTCGGCCTACGGCACATTAATGAAGGTGTGTGATCAGCACTCCATTCTGCCCGCGTGATTTTTTTTTTTTTCATTGAATGAAGTATGGTTTCCAATTAGGGCTGGGTGTTCCCAGAGAGCACACCAGGGATCCTCTGAGTCACTAGAAGCAGAAGTACTGAAAGAAAAATACCAACTGTGAACTGCGTGAATTGAATCTACCCCTTGCTTACGAGTCCCCAGTACCATAAACACCAGATCACGGGACCCCTATTTTAGACACTATTTTCCCCACTAAACATGTATTTCGTATGTTATTCAACATTTTTAACAAAATTAGCATAGAAAGTTATAACATTTTGAAAGTCTTAGACCAAGATAATGACAGATCTCCGGAGCTAACGGTGACCACATTCCCAAACAATGCTGTTGTACATCGTTATCGATGAAAGGCACGTTGGTCTAGGCACGATTTTCGTGAGTTTCCTCTGCCTCGATGTCCACCTTTTACTGGGGTAGGAGTGACGAACTCACACTTACAGGATGATCAGTTTTAGTGGAAGTGCAGGAGGTACAACTAACAGGCAAAGTACATGAAAATTTTCTGATTTTTCTTAAATAATTGTCAGGATGTTTGAGTATTCCACCTGTAGTGGGAAACATCCAGTAATTACTTAAATTTATAAATACTATTTTTATTGTGGTATTTTATCCCACGTAAATTTTAAACAATGAAATGCAAGGGAATATAATAAAAAATCTAACTGTGTCAGCCAGCGCTCGAACCTGGCTCTTCTGCTAGATAAGTGCACTAGTGCTGGGAATTTAATAACTTATCTGGCTTGTCTCGGTGGCGTAAATGGATAACGCGCTTGCCCGGATAGCAGGAGATCCAGGTTCGAGCCCTGGCTGAGAATGTTAAATTTTTTATTCTATTCCCTTGCATTTAATTGCTTAAAATCCAGTTATTACTTCTGTTTTGAAAGTGATCAACGGTATGCCTTCAATAGCTGTTTTTGGAGGATAAGTGAATGTTAGACAAGTAAAGAAAGCACTATTTTTGATATTGAATCTGCTGTTTAGCTACATTATTTGTATCTCACAGTTTCTAAAATCATTGTTTTAATTTATTTATTTATATTTTTTTTAAATTGTTGGTCTCCCTTTCAACTAATAAGGGTCATGGAGGAGAGACTATGTATAGGTTGTCATCCCATTCTAAACATCCGTGGCTCAGGACAAGCTTTTATTTCTCAATAAAAGCTTGCCCAGGACGGGATTTGAACCCGCAGGGCTACCTTGGCTCCCCTAAAATCGTTATTAAATTAATATAAAATTGAAAAAAAAAAGAAAAGTATGATAACATCACACACAAAAAGAGTGTTAAGATTATAAAATCAATTAAAGTCCATTGAAAACCTGGAATAAAGGACATGGTTTTAAACTGTTTCGCGTTCATTCAGCATGGGATTAGTAAAACTTAGTATATATTTTGGAGATATTAAACATATATTTTTGGTCGAAATCTGTCTTACAATCAACTAGATATAAATCTTGGTAGTTTTGGTTCAGGAGTGGTGGGGAAAAACTAGGAGGATTAAAGGAGTTTTTTTTAGTTTTTTTTTTTATATATTTTAATTATACTTCTCTCAAATATGAAATTGTGAAAAGAGAGATTAAGGTCATTTTGATCAATGGGTAGGCTGAACCTGCAGACAAGTTGCCATGAAATGATGAACCTTTTATTTGACAACAGTCAATAATATGTGAGCAATAGTTCGGACATAACGCAAGATAGAAGTACACAGATTTCTTCTTACCAACCATTCACACACAGACACACATCTTCATCCCTACTACAGCCCTGAAAATGTTCAAACGGGTGAAAATACGTTTAGTTATGACTGAGGAGGCTTCGTGAGCCAGTGCAAGCTCTTAACGATCGATAATTTTCTTAAATTCCCAAATCAGAGTAATAAATAAGTACAACAAGTAAAATAAATTTACTCGTATGCTTACTGTACTGTACATTTATGTCATACTATTTCGCATTCATAGGGAAGAGGGGAGGGATTAGCTGTTCTCTGAGCAAACATTACTTCAAGAAAGCCGCCGTCAAAAGGGTGTGAGACTAAAGAAGGGTGGAATCTCATTAAAAATAGCCAAAGACCATGAATTCTGAAGTAGTCTTGGCTAGCGGGTAACAAGCTTCCTTCCACAACCATGCGTTAGCACAGCCGACTGCATTTGCCGCACGAAGATGTTATGAGAGGCAAAACCCTGTCCCTCGTGTGTCTGCCTTACGTTTACGAGTAAGACATTTACATTTAAGTTCTTCAAAATTTTGAGACTTTTTGAGATTTTCCTGAATAAAATCGAACCATACAAGCTGGTAGCAAGATGACCTTTGACAAATTTTTACTTCGCATATCCCACTTCAGAGAAGCTGAAGCTAAGCTATATCCATTCGAAATTGAATGCAGTCAGTGGGTGTTTTATTTTCACCGTGTCCATGGTCGGATTTGACGATATGCCTCTATTTTTGTGAACAACGGTCTACGTTTGACTGATCACAAACAAATTCAAAATATATGAAAAAAAAAAAGGTCCTTCACGCAAGAGCTGAATAATCTAAGATTTAATATTTTCCATTTAAGATAGGCATAAATGAAATTAAATGACGAATTATATTTTATAGGTCGGAGAAGGCATAAGCGTAAAATAAAGACCACTACACTTCGTTCTATATTATCCGGAAAGGGAGAAAGAGGGAAAAACGAATATACCTAGCCATCGTAGTTACACTCGTAAATATTTACCTAACAAAGGTTTTCAGTATGAGTTTTACGGTATATAAATTTGAAATAAATATTTTTCACATATTATGTTTCAAAGATGTCTATCCTATTATTACGGTTATCAGTAATATCTAATACTTCGCACTTTGTATATATTTTTCTGTAATTTTCGGAGCTGTCACCTTATAATGTATGCACCTAGAGCTACCAAGGCAGAGGCAACTCATTGTAAGGTGACTGAGCTCCGAAGATGGAATCACTGATTATGAAATCGCTCAGACATTAGAGAAAAATGTATGCAAAGTACGAAGTATTGGATATTATTTAATAACCCTAATAGTCATTAAATTCGCCAACAGCGAATAAAACAATTTATTTTGATTTAAATTTTTAAAAAAATTGTCTATCCTATCTTCTATCTCGAAAAAATCAAAATTATAAATTTTAGTTTTATAAACTCTTCTCTTCCCTTCGTCTGATTTAAACCAAAAACCACTTTAAAAATATGTGAGCCCAGTCAACACTCGAAATTAAATTCTTAAATATTTTCCTATATCGCGTTTTAATGAAAAATCTTACAGAACTTACAAGTTATAAAATTAAATATTACACTTATTTTCTCTTATTATTGCGTACATTACACTACTCAAATAATTTAAATTTTAGTTAATTTACACCCTGAATCAGTTCCATTATGCTCACAATAACTCAAATAATTGTAATCTTATACATTAAACGACTCATGAAGCAGGAATTAACTTGTTCGTATGAGAAACAGTTACACGTAATAACCTGTCTCTTATAAATGGTACCTATTATCTTTATCAGCGATTGATTTGTTCGACAGTTAGTTTCGGATAAGAGGCCTTTTAAAACACCCACTACAGAAAAAATGTGTTCTTCATTTAATTATAAAGTTATTTTAAATTACCTATGTTCGCAAGTGTAGTTAAGGACCTTCTTGAAACCCTACCATGAAAATTCTACAGAATAATAGTTTTCATCTATTCGTCTTTCTGAACGACGAAAATTGCTTAAATTAATAGTCATCTCCTTTTTAACTTAAAGATTAATAAATAATTCAATATATAATGATTGAATAATAATTCAATAATAACAATATAATTAAATATTATTTAAAGAAATATTATTTTAAAATAATTTGAGGTTGATTGTTTAGTCATAATTCTCTTTCTAC
>KZ807422.1:24991-48420 GCA_000696205.2 Oncopeltus fasciatus
CTCTCTCTCTCTCTCTCTCTCTCTCTCTCTCTCTCTCTCTCTCTCTCTCTCTCTTTCTTTCTCTCTCATTTGATCGTTCAAACTTCAGAGGGATATGAGTGGAAAAGATATGACTGCTAAGGGCATCTCTAGACATTTCGGGGGGAAAATATTTTTGAAAACACTCTCAAATATTACATTGTTTTGCACCTTAAATGTTACATTCTTAAATATTTTCTTTAATGTGCTTTACAAAAAAAAATTAGAGCAATCTTTAAAAAAATAGCTATTGGTTACAACACTAATATAATAAAGGCATATACGACTATACTTTTTGGCCTTTCTTTAAACCCCCTCCCCCTCTATCGATTCCAGCCAAAAATGAATTCACCCAACGTTCTCCATAAAAAGCTTAAATATATTTTTTAATATTTTATATATGAGGAGTCCTGCCAAACCCTAGAAGTAACATTCTTACAAGAATAGGATTTTTTTTCCGATTTAAAAATCTTAGCTTTGCATAATTTTTTATCTTTTAAAGGGGAGCTCTCTCGAGCTTCACTCTTTTTACACACTTATTTTTTTCAAAATTTTAGACTTCAAGCTATGTACAATGTTTCTAGACAGTTAAAAATGAGAGTTTTACAGAGCACTGTTTAGTGTGTTTGAGTTCCAACCCAAGGTAGTATCATATTCAGTACTCAGGAATCTGCCAGTGAGGGTGAAATAGAACCAATGAAAATACAGTCTTCTATTAATATAATTCCTCCCAAAACTGGATATTCTATGTATCTAGCAGTTTCTTCTGTCAATGAAACTGATCTTTCAATATCTACGACGTATGTCTTCAGGCTTCAGAAATATTCAGTCAGCCTGTTCAGTTTATCATTCGCGTACAGTCCGGGCGATTCCACAACTTTGAAAATTATATCAAAGGTTTAGAAAGCGCTCAACTTTAATCAATGAAGAAAATTGTACGGAACATGAAGAATTTAATTTGTAAAAACTCTATTCACTAATACAATATCGCCCCATTTGAGCACTACTCCGGGTCCACCTTGAAGATTGTTATTTATTTTAAATATTATTATTTTGTGGTATTTAATCCCACGTAAATTTTAACAATTTTTAATGCAAGGGAGCAGAATAAAAAATCTAACTGTCCCAGCCAGGACTCGAA
Organism: Oncopeltus fasciatus; assembly: GCA_000696205.2. Classification (NCBI taxonomy): domain Eukaryota; kingdom Metazoa; phylum Arthropoda; class Insecta; order Hemiptera; family Lygaeidae; genus Oncopeltus; species Oncopeltus fasciatus. Next base: position 26,151 of record KZ807422.1, read on the forward strand.
CCTGGATCTCCTGCTATCCTGGCCGGTGCATTTTCCATTTATGCTACCGATACAAGTCTGATAAGTTATTAAATACCCCGCACTAGTATCGAGAGTCTAACCTCCGAGGCATACGAATACATCGTCTTACGCTCGGAGGAGCTGACATTGTCAAGCTGTTTAAATGACTCTGGTTATTTACTTTTAAATTTTAGTTTTATTAATATTATTTTTTGTGGTATTTAATCCCACCCAAATTTTAACCATTTTTAGTGTAAGGGAACAGAATAAAAAATCTAACTTATCAGACTTGTCTGGGTAGCATAAATGTTAAATGCACCGGCACAGATAGCAGGAGATCCAGATTCAAGTCCTAGCTAGGACAGATAGATTATTTATTCTGCTCCCTTGCACTAAGAATCGTTATTATTTATTTATGTATTCCCGTAGGCCTGTTTCTGTTATGCAAGTGGCTTTAACACAGCCGTGCCTAAGGCTCCCTTGTTGTTATCTAATTCCTTGTGCATAACATAATAACTAGTCAAAGTCTTTGGGAATCATTTTTTGAATTTGGTGCAAGCCAACCAACCATCGAAGATTGTAGTAACGGGTTCAATAACTGAAATATTTAATTGAATTATTTTCATTTTCAACACTGTTTACCATTATTTTATTTATTAAGTTTGTACTTTCTCTATAAGAACAGCAGCAATTTGGTGAGATTTTGTTTGTTTTTTTCAAGGGAGTCCCTAACGCTTCTATCAGAACAGACTCCTGGAGTGAACTCAAGGGAGTGACCCGTTTGTCAATATTGTCTTTGTGGCTATTATGTCTTGGGATTAGGCATGGAGATGCCGGAAGAAGAAGAGAGCTGGGAAAGTAGAAATTGTGCATGGGATGAAGAAGGAAAGAGAGAGGGAGTAATGAGTAGTCCCTTTGTGGCTATCGAAGTATAGGTGGAAAAAATAAAAGGGGACAAAAAAAAGGGTCGTCTCTCGCAAGGAGCAGCTGAATTTGTATTCATTCTTTGCACCTGATCGTGTTTTCTTTAGTGTTTCCTCAAGGTTTGAGACATCTGCGTATGTGTTCCTTTTGCATATTATGTGCTTCAGACTGATTCTCATGCTTGTTTATAAGTGCTGTCCTTGTTTTTTTGCATTAAATGAAATTCCTTTTCAAATAAACACGACATTCGGCGAGAGGAGAGAATGTTCATTTCCACGGTTCACACATTTTATTGGCTTAAGGCTATTTGTCCCGGTATGAATTTCGCGTCAACAGTCAAGGATATCTCTTTCGGCTTGAAATCTCCCCGACTATGCCCGGTCTTATAAACCTTATTTTACAATACCACCTTAATGCAGTGGTGCAGGCAATGGTGAGTTAAAATAAACGAGTCAAAATGTGCACAGTTAAATATTTTCAGCTGAAAAAAGGTTCTACTGATAACAACACTAGGGAACAATTTGAAACTCAATTTCCGTTGAGTATATAATTTAATTATTGATTTTGAAAGAATATTTTTACTTTTATAATCAACCTAATTCACATATTTATTTTCTACTGCATTTTGAGTACACTATAGTGTTTTCATTTACGTAGGTTAAAAAGGCTAGGAATTGTGCTAACTGAGATTTAAGAATTTAAATATAGAGATGAGAGAGTAAAATTTAGTCAAATTTATCTCGGGAGTCACATCCTAAACAAAGGGAAGGGGTCCAAGGTCCACCAAAATTATCACATTTGTATAACCTACCATAGAATTACCTAGAAGATTGTTGTGCAGAGCATTTTTGTCAGTTTAAGTCCTTAATATTAATTTTAATGACGCTTGCGAATAATTATTACATGAGTCAAAAAGCAAGAAAAATAAATATTAAAAGCATAAATTGTAATGGTAATAATTTTTATGAAGGTACAAGAATTAAAATTATAAAATATGAAAAAGTATGAATGTTGCGCTTTCAGTTGAACGGTGTCCGTTGTCAAGATATATATGCATATATACATATATATATAGGTGTGTGTCTATGTGTGTATAAGTATGTGTGTGCGTCATCTCTCTCTCTCACTCTCTCTCTCCCTCCCTCCCTCCCTCCCACCCTCACTTTCTCTCTCAAGTAAAATACTTTAATGATATCTGCCTTNACGAGTCAAAATGTGCACAGTTAAATATTTTCAGCTGAAAAAAGGTTCTACTGATAACAACACTAGGGAACAATTTGAAACTCAATTTCCGTTGAGTTAGATTTATTAGCTGTTTTCTATAGAATTAGGCATGCTGGTTTCAAAACTGTTTTTAGTTTTCTTCTATCACGTCACTTTCGGTTCCTATGTGGGTGGAGCGCAGGGTGGTCTAGACCTGCCTGTTTAGTTACATCTGTTATACTGTGGTGAAACGTTGTGTGTCGGTAAGCAGTATTTAGTATTTCGTTACGGAAGTGTACAGAACTACATGGTGTGTTTGAACTGAGACGTTGTGTGTCGGTAAGCAGTATTTAGTATTTCGTTACGGAAGTGTACAGAACTACATAGTGTGTTTGAACTGAAACGTTTCCTTATGGCTACCTCTGCTCCTACACGTCGAAAGTGCGAAAACTTCGTTTGGCAGTTTTACCATTCCCAGCCAAAGAACAAACATCAGTACATTTGTCACATATAGTGTAGAACTGTAGAGTGCCGTTAAGCCTTCCAATATCCAATGAATACAATTCTTTCAGTCCAAAATCCTAAGAATTATTATGTATCCAACACCAATACTACCCCTCGACTTTAATAACCCTTTCGTCCAAGACATTATCTCCACCCGCTTCAATCTCTTTTACAGCAAACTCCAATTTCATCACAATCCATATGCCCAATCCATATGCCCAATCCCTGTCGTCGGACTCCAATCCTCACAATCCTCCCCAGCGCGACTAAAACGGAGATGGCCTCGCGACCTCCTGGACCTTAATTCCCAAATTTATTGGGAGTGGGATCAATGGACCCCTTCTCCCTGCAAAGTGGCATTTAATTGATTTTATTTACTTATCTTTTTTTTTTCTTTTTTTTTTTGGTACATATGTATTACACACAAAACCATAAAATTACAAGATTTTGTATCACCAGATTGTAATAATAATAAATATATATAAGAGGGATATGAGTGGAAAAGATATGACTGCTAAGGGCATCTCTAGACATTTCGGGGGGAAAATATTTTTGAAAACNTATATATATATATATATATATATATATATATATATATATATATATATATATATATATATATATATATATATATATATATATATATATATATATATATATATATATATATATATATATATATATATATATATATATATATATATATATATATATATATATATATATATATATATATATATATATATATATATATATATATATATATATATATATATATATATATATATATATATATATATATATATACTATCTTCTTATATTTATTTTAGCAGTTCAAGAGGATACAGTCTATAAAATATTAGTATGAGTCTTCCTGTGTTGTCTCTCATAATTCCGTTCCATCTTGTGCGTTTTTTCTGAGCCTTCTTAAATCTACTCGACTGAGCAATTGTGAAGATCCGACAGGTTATAACGCATCGTAAGCAGTTAAGTGCTCAGCGCTCTTCAACTAGAACGTCAAAGTCTAATTTTTTTCCAGGATATAACTTTCTTATATGGATTCCATGGCAAACATTACATAACTAAGGAGCACAAATGCATTTTGTAAAGAATTTTTGGATTTTTACACGAGCGATTTGGATGGATTAAGCAGCTCCTGCGTGGCAGACTTGCCGTTCCCCCTTCCTGGATGGCCGGCGGCCTAGATCCCGGCTAACCTTTTCCAGGGAGGCCCTCTTCGGAGAAAGGTTGTTGACAGGAGAAGGCCTGAGCGATGGGGGACCATCTTAGATAGGCGGTACAGAAATAGAGATGGGAACGCTGCCATTGTGTGCGTTACTGTGTGTGAGGATCCTCCCTGTACACAGACACACAAACATACTCCCATGTGTAGAACTAAACTAACCTCGACAGAAATAATTAACCTGACACCGGCGATTCGATTACTTTATTGCCTCGGAGAGGAAGATAAGTCAAAATGATTGACCCGTATGTTAACCTGTCATCTTAAGCGACGCATCAGTCTTTTCTGCTCTAGAGAATAGAGCAAGTGTTTCATGGAGAACATTATTGAGTTTTTAAAAAAATAACCCAATTAAAAAACCTTCATTACTTTTATAGATTCAAAAAAAAATAATAGAGAAAATATGTGCAACACATTACGTTTATAACAATTTGTAGTGCAAGGAAACAGAATATAAATCTAACTGTCCCAGCCAGGACAGTTAAATTTAATAACTTAACAGACTTGTCTCGGTAGCATAAATGGAAAATTCACAGGCCCAGATAGCAGCCTGGCTGGGACAGTTAGATTTTTTATTCTGTTCCTTTGCACTAAAAATTGTTAAAATTTACGTGGGATTAAATACCACAAAAAAGTAATATTTATAAAATTATTTTATAACGGTTTTATTCACCAACTTATTTAAGAAAAAAATATTTAAGATTGTAATATTGAGTGAAAGTTAGGCTCTTTTCTTTAAAATAAAAATTCAGTATTAGTAGGAAATTCTTTAGTGTTAGGTCAAGTTTGATCCAAAAAAAAATAAAAGTTTTAAAAAAAGAACTTTTTATTTTATGCCGACGTTTCGGCATACATTCTTAACCATCTTCAGGGCTATTACCATATGAAGGCGAGAGGGGACGTTGTGTCAACTGCATCAAATGTTCATGACTGAATACTCATTCAGTATTTAGGTTTTTAATTGCGAGTCCTTGATAGATTTTATTTTTGGTTTAAATTGGAAGAAAGAAAAAGGAGCTTGAAGGGAGACCAAAATTTATAATCTTCGTTAATATGTATATTCGAGTTACGAAAAAGTTTATAGAAAATAATATGTGTAAAATGTAATTTTCTGACGATTGTATTCTATAATATTTTTATGTTTAACGCTTATCAAGGGAAATAAGCCCCCACTCTCCCTTCACAATCAGTCTAGAGCAGGCTTGAGTAACCATATATTTTACACTCATTGTTTCTTCCTGCTTTTAAAATTAAATTTCGTCATATACGTCTATCTTTAATGTAACATAGCAAATCTCTTCTTGCATGACGGGCTTTTTTATTGTCTGTGTTGAATCTGTATAAGTAGATAGTTAATTGCAAAATTCATTAAGAAGAGAAATTTTTACATAAAGAAATTTGCATAACATAACGACAAAAAATTTTAATTTATAATTATATCATAATTGTTAGGACTGGAAAAAAATTGAATTCATAACGAGGACTGCAGAAACTAATTTTTTCAGAATATGATTAAGTAACACTTTAAATAAATCACAAACTTGTGGCAATTTATAAATATAGAAATATTTCTACGTCCCTTCAATATCTGAACGCCTGAATTAATTTATGGATACCGTGTGCTTGAAAGCTATGCGTATTGCCTAATTCACAGCTATTTCTGTAATATAGTAGACGGTTTATATTATATATGAACATTTTTATTTGTTAGTAAATATTAAAAATTAATTCATGAAGGAAGTTATTAAAAAACTAAAAGCAGTAAAATTAGAAATGAAACGATTAAGCAATTTAAAGTAGCTTATTTACTTAAATTGACTTAAATATGGAATTATGTCATGTGCCCTCTACTTCACGAATAAATAGTGTAGTAAATGTGAAAAGTTCAATAAGAAGAGCAATGAATTGCAGCTTCAAGGCCATAGAATTAAACTTTACGCTCCTGGTAAAACCTTACTTCTAATTGTTTGATTTCGGTGCGAAACTTCTAAAATATATATTTTTCTAATGAACTAATCAGTGTTGTCTTTCATTGTCCTAAACTAAATATTAACATTGCAACATCCAGAAAACAATTTGTACTCATTTTTGACATTTCATGTAATCCCCCCACTCCTATTAGTCCGATTTCGCTTTTTAGGGAGCCATTAAGATTTTTTCGATTTACATTTAAAAGCGATTTACCATAATTCATTCATTATAAAAACTACTACGGCTTTTTGGGCCGTAAATTAGAAAATTACGATTCAGGTATTCCACCACTCAAAATTGTTCGATTTCGCTATCCAACTCTTAAAATATGTTTTTTTAAATATTTAGCTTTAGCAATGAAGGTTGTTCCCAAGAAAACTTTTTCGGTACAGAATCCGAGTATAATTCCAAGCTTGTCCACTTACATTTTAAAAAAAGTATTTGAGATAGAGAAGGTCACTCGCATACGAACCTCACCCCAACGGGCAGATCGGCAACTTCATGAGGTCCAAAAGCCGTCTATTTCGTCTTCAGGAGATTCACCTTAAATCGCCGGTGTCCGGTTTCTCCTCCAATCTTCTTCTGAATTGTCTTCTATGTCTTCCACTCTGAATAATAGGAGATGATACTAACTTCTAAATGAAAGGTCAGACATCTATTCTTTATCTATTTAGAATTTCTTCACGTCTTCTGCCTCTGTATCAATATTCTGCCCCATAAAAATAAATTTTCCTCTCTCCGTAATATGGTATTCACTGACAATATGAAATTTTTAAGGAACGCTCCTGCTTGGAGATGACATAATCAAGAATAAAGAGCTGAAGAGAAGGTTTTTTTGGGTTTTTTTTTTTTTTGTTTTTTTTTAATGCCATGTCGACCTTTGATCATTAACGCCAGGGAGATATTTTATAAAAGCGGGAGATATTTTATAAAATATGAATATGTAAGGTATAATGAAGGTTTACTCTATATTATTTGATTTACGAGCTTACGAAGACAAAATGCGTTTAGGATCTTCCTTAATAAAATTCCTCCATTAGTATACATTTTCATTTAGCCTATTCTCATCATGGACATCAGTCGAAGTTTTGAAAATTAAGATATGTCACTGTTTATTTATTTATTTCTTGGTTCCAAATTTATTCATAGTTTTCATCTGGCTTTTGTCATACTTTCATCTAAATTTAATTAATGAACTATTCCCCCGCATTCCATTTGAAAATTTTGAGCAGCTTTCTTATTTACTAAGGTAAATTTAGAAAATTTTTTCTCTTTACTAATATTCTTCTTTTCTCTAAAAGCTGTCGGTTATTGTACTAATTTATAGAATATTAAGAATATTATTAGTTTATTTATTTATTATTTATTTAGTACTAAGAATATTATTAAGAATATTCTTCTTTTCTCTAAAAGCTGTCGGTTATTGTACTAATTTATTTAAATATTTGTATGGAGCACTTTAACAGTTAGTAGATTTATTTTTAAATTGTATTTCAATAATTTATAGGGGACCCGTTTGGTGCAAGCCAACCAACCATCGAAGATTGTAGTAACGGGTTCAATAACTGAAATATTTAATTGAATTATTTTCATTTTCAACACTNATTAAAATTAAATTTATTAATTAAAATTGATAAAATTGATGTAATATTTGTGTGATTAAATAAAAAAAGAGACTTGAAAATGGGTTACAACGCCCGAAACGTTGTTAAAAATAAATAAAAATAAGAAATTATTAAGACAAAACTGTACATTAATCCTTTAAAAAAAAATCTTTTCCAATGTCAGCATAGAAGAATTACATAATATTTTAATAATTAATATCTTCCTATAAGTCTTGTATCTATTTATTATCAGAATATATATTTATATACTTTTGGAAATATAGGTCCAAATAGAAGGATTTATTTGCTTTATTTATTTATTTTTTTTTTTTTTTGGTTTTCAAAAGGGTCAATTACTTTATAAATATTCTAAGGTAATAAATAAAGCAAAAGAACACTTTTGAAACAAACTTTATGCAGACAAAAATATGGCTTCAAAAAACCCCTGTAATGGTTCAGTACACTTGGCCGTATTCCTCGAAAACTCCTCAAATCCGAATTTGTTAGGATATTTAACCATGTATAGGAACTATGAAGAAATACCGAATCTGGATCCCTAACAAATCCCCCATCAGGAAGGCTTGCCTTGCACCATTTGACATTTCCCTACTGCGGTATAAGCCCTACTTTCGGGGAGGACAGCTCTACTTTTGACAGACAAATAAACACAGGATTTCAGTATAGTTAGACAGCCCCGCCGGTCTAACTCTTTTTATGGGGTAAATTAAATCCCTCAGCGTTCCTCCTGCTAATCTAGCTGACGTAAAAGTAACTGTGTTCTAGCTACAATATTTTCCTTTCAACGCAAGGTTCGGCCGATAGCTCCTACAAGCGGTGTGTTAGCCGAGACACAGTGGCGGGCTAGTCGGTTTCTAGACTAGCGAAAGCAGAGTTCTTTCACCCTTGGTTGACAACCTGACGAAGGTACAATGCCAAACGTCTTCTCCCGGTGTCAATCTTATCTCGTCTTTATTTTAAATATATTTATTTTTGCGATAATTAGTTTCAAAATAAATCGGTAAAAATCCACATTATGACCTTCAAATTAGTTTAATTAATTAGTCAATGTAGATAAATAATGATAATGAAATAATGTTTTTTCTTTTTAGTACCTAGTCAGAAACTTCGGCTATCGGAAATAAGTAAACAAGGTAATAAACCTATTCATTTGTACCTTGACGAGATTTTCGAAAATTTTCAATGGTTCTTAACCAATCCTACATTAAGGAGCTAAAATTTTGGCTCATTAAATTATATAACGCTTTTGCGTCAATAAGTTTTTGAAGTAATGAATCAAATACGGTATTTAAGCTACTTTTTACAAATTGTTACTAGATGTCGCTGATCGGATGGATTTTAGGGAAGAGATCAAAATATAAAATCCTCATAACTTCATTATCATTATCTTTGCGAAGTAAATGTATAGAACTACCATAAGTTACTGTAAAATGTAATTTTATAATTCTTTGTTTCTAAGCGCTATCGCGAAAAGTACATAATGAGAAACATATTTAAGCATGTAGCTAAGAGAGTTAATCAGCTTCCTCTCTCTTTTTTTTCTCTATCGCCCCAGTACAAGACACAACTACATTTCCTTTCATTGGTCTTTCTGAATTTTAAGAACAAATTATTCTTATTCNAATAAATAAATAAAATATGGAAATACAAAGTTAGAATTTAGACTTTTCATTGCAAGCCATAAAAATTACTCATTTTGAGTGAGAGGTAGGAGGGGTTTGGAAAGAAATAAAAAATTATAATCGCATAATAAAAACTAGAGAAGCATATCGAGATGACTTGACCTGAGAGGAAGGGGCCAATTGAAGGATACCACCTGCTTCCTTTCTTCAAAAGATGAAATTAGGATAACTTAGATATCGCTATTAGGTTCTTCTAGGACTGACTCGGCCTTTCCATAAAGTTATAAAAGCAACTCGCCTGCGGCCCCCGAGTCAGTGTTAAGTTGGTCTCAGCCATTGTCAGTTTCCGTGTCAGATCGCGTGCTTCAGGGCGTCGGGCTGGTCGTAGCCTCTGAAGGTAACAGCTAAGTGATAAGGGACAGTAATGGACAAGTTCTTTTGAAGCCTCTATGCAAATAAGCACATTTAAGCCGACTCTGTAGAGCAGCCGGCCTGACGGACGACGAAGGCACAATGCCTCAGCCCCGAAGGGGTTACACCTGCCGGGACACGCCTTACTCACTCAGACGAGCAGAAATAGAAATAGAGGATATTCATAGTGTATCGTTGGCGCTTGCTGTGTTTCACTAACTTTGGCAGGCTTTGGTTTTTTTTCACGTAACTTTAGCGTTCTATCAATGGCTTGCGACTCGACCGGGAAAATTGGCAGGCTCCCATTCTCTTTCGAGTTGACGATGGGCGAAATACCGGCTTGCGAATTGTTCCAGTGTCTCTCGAAAATTTCTAAGACTTTTTGTTTATGTATTTTATCTAGAAATAAATAAAATCCAATCTAACAATGAAAAGATTGTTTCACAATTGAACTCTCTAATCATCAACCAACTGTCTATCTTTTTTATAGCTCAGAGATTTCAAGTACAAGACATCATCAGAGTCCAGAAATATATTAAATCATATAAAAAATAAATTATATACCATCGTGGAAAGGGTGAGACAGGCCTAGAAGAATCTAATAGCTATTACTAGGTAAGCATAATTTCCTCTTCTGAAGAAAGGAAACAGGTTGTATCCTTCAATTGGTCCCATCTCGTAGAGGTATGGTTCTCTTGTTACATGCTTCTCAAGTCTTTAACAATATTTTATACATTACTGTAATTAAAATTGTTGTGTTTTAATAAAATATAGTTAGGATGCTAAAATTTAAAAAAAAAAACATAGTTATGAAATAGTCTATAAACCTTATTTTACAATACCACCTTAATGCAGTGGTGCAGGCAATGGTGAGTTAAAATAAACGAGTCAAAATGTGCACAGTTAAATATTTTCAGCTGAAAAAAGGTTCTACTGATAANTTTAACAATATTTTATACATTACTGTAATTAAAATTGTTGTGTTTTAATAAAATATAGTTAGGATGCTAAAATTTAAAAAAAAAAAACATAGTTATGAAATAGTCTATTTATATATATTTATATTTTATTAAAAAATAAAACAATTTTAATAACAGTAATGTACATAATATTGTTAAAGACTTTGGAAGCATGTAACAAGAGGACCAGACCTTTACGGGAAGGAACCAACTGAAGGATACAACCTGTTTCCTTTCTTCAGAAGAGGAAATTATGCTTACCCAGCAATAGCTATTAGATTCTTCTAGGCCTGTCTCACCCTTTCCACGAAGTTATAAAAGCAGCGCGCCAGCGGCGGGTATCTATGTATCTATTCAAACTCAAGTAAATTGACTAAGGTTTGTTTATCCATTCCCAGTTACTTCCCCCTCCTGATTTAAGAGAGCTTCAATCTTTTTTTTTTTGTTTATATATACGTGCAAACGTTAAGAAATATATTAACGTAAAATAAGTAATGTTTAGCTAATAAGTTGTACGTGAGAAGGTATATCAGCAGCCCAGAAGTTCAAGGCCCCGAAGAAAAAAGAAAAAAAAAATTTATTTTAGATAAGTGTATGTGAGACACATCATGTCTCCTTCAAAATCTACAGTTCGTGGCCGGACTCCAACTGGTATTCCTTTCGGCCTGCCTATCTTGAGTCGCCTAAAATCGCCGTCTGAAACCTTCTGTAAGACCAAATTCTTTTAGAAGATGTATTATTAGTATTAACTCTGACGCCTGCGACGTCCAATTACTCCCATTTTAAATAATTAAGGATAATAATAACGTTTTTGCCACCGAAAGCCTGGTTCAATAAACGTGAAGCCTTGCTGTAATCGGCTAAAATTTAGAATAGTGTATTATATATTTTAATTGATTTTTCATAAGAAAATCAAACTATTCATTCACTAATATGATGTGTCATATGGAAAATTACTTTGATTATTCATGCATTCAATTTAAGAGAAATTCGGTTAAATTATATATATATGATAGCTCCTACAAGNCATCCATATATATATATGCGTATTTTATGTATAATATATATCTACAAAAAATGTATTTTGATGATGCGATTGCCCATTGAATCAGGGAATTCTCGGGACGCCTTTCGGTAATGTTTTTCACGAAATAAAGGGAGAGCCAACACACTTGCAGCTTCAAGACGGAAGAAAATGAACCAATAGGTAATGTCAATTGATTTGAATTTTGTGTCTATATGATTTTTTTCAACCAATATTGAACTAACAATAATGTTAAAATAATTCCACAGCGAAATTCGTGGATTATCACAATATGATTCGTATGATTTTTACTCAAAAAATTTTCTATGCTAAATTTCCTAAATGAGTCCTGTCTGACAACCAATTTCTTTGGGTGATTATGCCTTTCGGAACTCCTGGTAGTTTCGATATGTCTCTCATTTAGTACATCGATATTTAAAATTTCATTATTTAAAAAAAAAAACTGAATTCCAAATAATACGTATCATTCTAATAATTAATTACTTAAAATCGAGAGAGGGCGATAAACACTACGATAAGGAATAATCTTTGCCTAAAATCATTCCTCGAGACTCTGGAGAAGAATGGTTTAGAGATATCACCCCCCGAGAAAAGAGCTATGGCTGCTGGCCCATAAAGGGACTTGGAAGAACTTTGGACAAAGGAGTACTGAAGGGGGGGGGGGGGTGTTCGTTGTCAGGAATCTGAATTGGAGAAAAAGAATGACTTATGCTGGCACAGGAATGACCCGAATGGATCATGTACTATAGAATAACCCGAAGATTTTGTCAGGGGATAGGAAGGAGCGAATTAAGTAAAATATGTTATATTTTCTTCCTAGCTCCTTTATCACGAAAATCAAAAACGGTTTTCAAATAGGGCTCAATCTAACCCCTTCCCCCACCTCCTTAAATTGCCTTAAAGGCAATATAGATTTAAACGCTCAGCAACTCCTTAAACATTAGTACTGGAAACTTATATTCCATTAGGAAAATTCTGACAGTTTAAAAAATTAAAGCAAGTGATCCCTCGAGGAAGGAAGGAAAGAAAACAACTCATTGTAGTGAGAGAGTGCAAAAACAAGGACAGAAGTGGTCGGCAAACACCTATCGATCCCCCCCACTTTGTTGGAAAGTTGGTGAAAAGGCGAAGTGATTCGGCAGACGACCATTTAACCCTCTATCAATGGCTAAAAGCATTCAAGGTTCTCCCTTTCATTTCATCTCTTCTTTTTTTAAATTTTTCTAATGGAAAATAAACTATAGTAATTGATCTGGAAAATCAAAATTAACCTCCCCCTCCCCCAGTCACCAAACCCATTGGTATCTTACTTTTCAAGAATCCGTAAATCGATTAAGCAAAATATTTTAATATTATTTGAAAACGAATTTATTGGAGACAGTAGGAAATTTGTTCAAGTTCAGAATTTATATTTTATTCGTTCCTAAAATGTACAAAATTTCATATGAGCATAATCCATCAATTCTTAGGTTTAAGGGTTCTCTAACAGGCAAATATTTACACCTATCGATTTGATATGTGAGCCAAGCTAACATATTGAGGCTTAAAATTGTTATTCTCCTAGAATAGACCTATGTATTGTAAGGTATGACCTTCCTTAGATTAAGGCTTCTTTGGGCGGAAGTCAAATTTCAGTTCAAATGTAATTAGGATCCAAAGGATTTTCAATAATTAAACACCCCGCAATAAACACTATTTATACATAAAAATACTAAACTCTCTTTTGGTTATAAATAAACTTGATACTTAAAATTAATGAATCTCAAATGCATACAAACATATAACTCCTCTACTAAAAACTATTACAGTTTATTACACTACAAAACAAGCTCCTGTATACTACTGTGACATGCCATGCACAAATAATATCAGCAAAAACAAACTTCAAAATGCAAAAATATGCGAGGAAAACAGCAAAGGCGATAGCTCTCGCAGCAGCAATATTTGTAAGGCAATAAAACAGCTGGGATTACTTTAACTACTGAGGTAAATAGTCTAAAAGGTTATTATGACTACCAATGAATATAGAACTATCATACCTTCTATTATCCGTCTTCATGGGTTTCTGCAAATCATCTTCTGTTGGCGAATGCAGACAGTGACAGTGAACACATTTATTCGGCCACGAGGATGGATGTCCGAAAGCGCTCGCCAACAGTAGATGGTTTGCAGAAACCAATGAAGACGGATTACTGAAGGTATGATAGTTAACTGCTGAGGATCACTCACGAGCGATACGTTCAAACTTCAATGTATGCCGACTGTAATTTCAAGTGAGTAATGATGAAGTAATAGGACTCATTACACCCTCGTGTTTTGAAAATTCTTCACCGAAAATTTCTGAACTAATTTGCCTGATTTTGCCTATTAAAGTAGGTAGCGCTCGTCCTTGCAATCTACCTTGATTAATATAAGTTTGATCAAAAGACGCTAAAGAGGCTGAATAAGGGTTAAAATTATAGAGTAACTACAACTTCCAAAGGATAAACCTATAAAACTCGGACATTAAATCCTTTGACAAAAGAGTGGAAAACTGAACGTTATGTTCTTCTAGATTTCGTCACATCTTCAACATTCCTTTCTCATAGAGATAATTTTAAATTCACATTATTCCAATTTTTTTTTTTAAATATTCTATAATTTTATAATGAATAATATTATTTCAATATGCATAATACATAATTATTTTATTATGTGATATATGTGAAAAAATAAAACTAATGTTAATAATTTTATTAACAATTGAATTTTAAATTAAAATTAAATTTAAATTAGAAGATATACTCTGCCTAACTAGTTAAGTAAATTTGAATATTTATTTACTATTTTAATAATTTCATATAATCGAATTAATATTTTATTGTTAAATATTCATGAAACTACTGCTCATCTTTGTTTAATACAAATGAAAATCAGTTTGTTTGTATTTTTTTACATCCCATGTCTCAATGGATTAGATTCAAACACACTTTATTATATAGAGCTAAGCAAATGTCAAATCTACATAAATCAAGTAGTTTTTTAAGGAAGCAGTTCTATCGCTCATTTACTAAGAAGTATAGAGGTCTTCCTCTGTATGAGATTATGGTAATTTATTTAGAAATTTGTGACGTCACTGCATACTCTGCCTTACTGGAATCCTGGATTACATTCAATTTTCTATTAATTAGGAGTTTATCCATACAACAGATACAAATATCAAGCAGCATAATAGAGCTCTTAAAACTGAGGGTGACTTTCTTTCAAATATTTTTTTAAGATACTATCTTTTCTTCATTAAACAATATGTTGAAGTTAATGACTTTGGTATTAATATAGGTTAAATGGCAATGTTGTTGTTTTGACTTAATAATAAATATTAATGTATAACGTTAATTTTTTTAAAAGATTAATTATATAAAAAATGTAAAGTTAAATAAAATTTGATAATGTAAGTTTAAGTAAGTTTAATTATTCCTTAACTTACATGGGGAAACTTTTTTTTTTTTTAATAAATAAATCTTTATTTATTACATTATGTTACTTAACATCTCGTAATTTGATGACGGGTATAATAATCAAAGGGAAAACTTAATGAAATTTAATATAATTTTAGAAAAGATTGTTAGAAAAGATGGTCTAGATAGTTGAATAATTAAAAACTGATTTGTAACCAAAAAGGTTTTTATTTTGGCTAACGTTTCGGCCTGAATTTCAGACCTTCCTCAGGGCTGAATATGAAATAAATAAATAAAATAGAAACATGTATATTCCCTAAAACGTTTAATCAAATCTCTCAAAATTCCTAACAATTTTTATCCTTATATTCCACGACGTCACTAGCCTCTTCACGAACATTCCCATTGACAAAGCTCTCACTAAAGTTAAAACAACTGGCTCGTAATTGAATCACACATAAAACCACTACCTACAGACTTTAGAAATTATCAATTCCTTCAACTTTAAAAAATTCCTTTACCATACCCACTTAAAATTTACGATATAACTTTAATCTAACAATCGACTCCCATTTCTTGACTTATTCCTAATCAGAAACCAAGGTTGCTCCATAATTACTGACTGGTACACTAAAGCTAAATTCTCCGGTCTCCTACATTTTAACTCCTCACACCCTTATCATCAATAAATAAATGCTGGAAAAACCTTATTTCCAGGACCCTAACCTCTCCGACAATATAGGACAAAGAATCCCATAAAAAGAAAAATCAGCAACCATCAACATGTCAATAAGCATTTAAAAAAACCCCTACAGCCTTTTCAAAAAACACTCTACTGCCGACAAACATACTTTAGACTTTGACAAATTCACACTTCTTGCGACTGAACCCAACCTTGAGAAACGACTTTTAGCTGAGCCTATTCACATACAATTAGAACAAAACCCCATCAATGACAAAACAGACAAATACTATATTTAATCCTTACACAATAATATTTTTCACNCCCCCGTCCCATAGCATTTGTTTCCTCCCCGTGATATTTCCACGAACCTCAAGCCAGTTAATCCCTCTTATCCATACCCCACTCCTACATCTGTTTCCTGTTCCTTCCACAATGGTCAAATAATTTTTTTTTTAAACAGATTAGTCATGATGTAGACACAGTTGAGCAGAAGTCTCTCTCTCTCCCTATCACCCTATTTGTGCTATGTTACTCCTAGAATATTATAAATATTTTTTTTTTCCTTACCAATATGTTCAGTATCCACTTTATATAGTCGATTACACACAGTTTAATATTTTAATTTATTTTTTCTTTGTTAGATTATCATATATAGACATGTTTATATTTTATTCATGTATTTTCATTTTTCATTTCAGCCCTGATGAAGGCCTGAAATTAAGGCTGAAACGTTGGTTAAAATAACAACTTTTTTTTTTATTACAAAGTTGTTTTTAATTCCTCAACTGCCAAGACCAAATTCCTGACAAACCTCTCTTTATAAAACTTGATGGACAACAATTTACCTCCGAATTAAAATAACTTAATGATTATTAGAATGAAATGTTCACCAGAGCTTAGTTGTTAATTTCCCAGTATATAATTTGATTTAATGCCGATATTAAATAAAAAAGGCTATATACATACAGGGGTCATGGAATATGTATGTAAATGTTGGCATCGGAATGTGAAACGAGCACATAAAATTTTACATAAAGGAGATATGAGACGCCACCAAATGGTTGTCTGAACTCCGGGATGCGACCCTACCTCTTTCTGACTACCACTGATTTGCTACTGCCGAAATTAAAAGCACGTCAAGCAGGTGGTGCGCTGTAAGCGAATTTCTTTTCTTAGACATTAAACATGATGGAATAGAGAAATGGTAGTAAAGATCCATTTTATCCTACAAGTCAGAGAGGAAAATTAGGAGAAGTGTCTGTCACTCTGGAACTGCCTAAGCTAAGCGAATAATTAAGCCATTACTTAACACAGTCAATGAAATTTGTAATTGAGCTTTCAATCTTGTGTGAGTTTAGGAATGGAGTTTCATTCCTAATGTTTACATTTTCTGAACGACGAAAATACTTTGACATTTTCATGTAAAATATTTAAATTATTTCCAAAAGGAGAGTTTTTTTGACCGTAGATATTATTATTAGATGATTTTAGTTGGGGTTCCGTCAAGGTAGATCCAAAAAAAAAATACAAATTTAAAAAAAGTGTACTTTTTAAATGATTATCTGCCAACGTTTCGGCTTAAATTGTAAGCCATCTTTAGGACTGTAGAAATACAATGTCATGAGAATACAATAATAATTGACAATAATATAATACAAAATTACCATAATGCAATGTGATATCAAAAGTATGAATGTAGAAAGCTATGTAAGAGAATTTAGTAAAACTTGCAGACAACAACTTATTGAAAAATAATTTAATAACATTGAAACAGCAATTTACCACACCTACCTATCATGAAGACGAGAGAGGACGTACTGTCCCTAAGTTCAAATTTCCATGACTGGGGGGAAATATAATTTTTTAGAAACACAACGTGGGAGATACAAAAGGAAAGCGGCCTGTTTCAAAAGAAGGCAATAAAAAGGACAAAGGAAAAAAGGAAGGGTACTATTGGAATAGGTAACTTTGGAACTCAATCATGGAAATGTTAACTTAGGGACATGACGTCCTCTCTCGTCTTCGTGATAGGTAGGTGTGGCAAGCTTTTTTTACTTTAATAATCCACACGGAGTGGTCTGACTGCTTTAGGAGAATTACTGCCAAATATATTGATTATATCAAAGGACACTAGTGTTCTATCTGTTAATAATTGTGGATATTTAGTATTTCAATTACTGCCAAACTATTTACTATTGTGTATGTCAGCTTGTAATTTTTATATTGAATATACTGGGCAATAATCATGTATGGAGAGATCTCCGAGGGAGGTTTATAGTATGGTCACATCTCAGAGTTCAGAACTAAACAGAGAACGCAATTGAGTTCTGCACTCTGAGATGTGACCATGAACATCCCTCGGAGACCTCTCCATACATCCTTATCGCCCTGATGATGACTTAAAAGTTAAATCAAAACACTGACAACAATAAAATTATTACCCAAGAATTTTGGAGCAATTTAATTTTCTGATGACTAATTTCTCCAGTATAATACTCCAGTCACCTAGTCAGTGTTAGTTAACATTTATGATAATTTAAAATTCCCAAGAGTGAATTGAGGGTATCACTGGACAGTGAAGCAAGTTATAATTTATTTCGAATGATGTATTGGACTTAATGTCAGAAGTGAACAAATACATATTAATTTTTTTTTAGCAAAAACTAAATAAATTTCTAACAGATTAAATATATTTGTTAAAAAATAATGTATCCTTAAAGTGTAGTGATAAAACAGGTGTGAAATTCAATACAAATGGGCTGATTGAGGACATCTGTATGACTTATCAGTTAAAAATATACACTAATTCGGTTATGATGTCGTATTTACAAACCATTTCCCATAAATTCTGATAAAACTCAAACCAATCAATAGTGAAAAGTGTAAAAAAAATTGTTTGTGTTCAGCTTTAAACTTAAAACAAAACAATGGGTGGTTTTTATCGGAGAAATCAAATGATTTGTGGCACTGATGACTTTGGCACTTAAATCGGTATGGACTACAACTTTTAAATCTAATGTAATTCATGTCAAAAAGATAAGGCTCAAAGAATACTATTTAATAGAAAAGAATATCCATGATCTACACGAATAGCAAACTTATTTTCATAGACGTTTGGGGACCTGTACGAAAAAAAACAATGGATTGTACAAAGTATTACTTGTCAATATTATAAGATTTTTATCATTTTACAACCATTTATTGGGTTGTCATTATACAACCACAACAGGTTGTCCCGAAGCAAACTTCGGTATTGTCACGCGTAGAACCTAACAAAAATCATGTGATAATTACTAAGCAAAAATTGCTTACCTGAACAACCCTTTTCATCCTTGCTTCTGGGGGATATAGATGGGATGCATCCCGTAGATAAGGGTCTGGGTTGCCACCTCTAAGCCGGAACCACATATATTCAGCTACCTGTAGTCATTAATTTGTTGAGTTATTTCACAAACCAAAAATAGGAAGAAATGAAACACACTGAAAAAAACAAACTGCCTTGAATGAACTATTAACTAAAGTACTACTTCATTTGTTTAAAACAGCCGGCACTTGTGTAAGTAAGAGGCAACCCCGATTACTGCTAATACATTTATATCTTTTCATTTAAAATATTTTTTGGTAAATACAGAATCTTGGAAGAAAAAAAAAACTCATTATATTTAATGATTATAACACTGATGTTAACCTCACAAATGTCTTGGAGGGAGTTCTCCCCTCCCCCGAACCCATCTCCTAAAAAGAAATTTGGCAAGCAGTTGGTCAGATCAGTGAAATTCCAAGATCACTTTTTGTATAAATTAGTATTTTTCTTCAGGTTTGTATTTTTAAAACAACCAAAAGACGTATTATATAATTGTAACTCGAGAAGGGGGGGGGGACCATCCCGAAAACTCCTTACACATAAAATCCAATGTATTTAAAGCCGCCAAAGCAGAAACACTCATAAAAATGTTAAAGTTTTGAAATCTCTTATTGTCTTTCTTTCACTTTTCTAATAAATTATGAATATTTTACGAATGAAATTAATTGTATGGTATGAATGCACAAATTAATCAATATAGGCAGAATATTATTATTTATGTATGTAGTCTATTTTTATAGGCATTTTATAGTTATCAGTCTGAATATTTATACCCATTATTTTATGTAATAATTTTTCTTGGTGAGAGAGATCTTAGTCAAAGGAAAATCACAATTAATTGTAAATAAAAAGCTGAACATAATTCTTTCTCTCCAAAGCCATTCATATTTAAACAGAATAAGTATATAATATTTTTTAGATTCTTAATAAAAACCAATGTCAATTAAAATATTTCATTCAAAATATGATAAAATATAAAACATAAGTATAATACATATTTTCACAATCCTCCCATTAATAAAATTCATCATTATAGCAAAATTTAATTAAGACTATATACTCAACAAATTTTGATTTAGTGGATTAATTAAGAGCTTAGTAAGGACTGCTGCTCCAATTTCTTCAATTAAACATCTTTAGAACTTAAAACAAAATTATGCTCAATGACCATATATTTGGAGGGTTCATTAACTCTGCCATCTTAGTTAATTCATTGGACTGGTATTGTTACAGTTGATGGTAATATGATTCTTTGTAACATCAGGATTAATTCCAGTTATAAAATTCTTCAACTATATTCCTTTTTGAACTGCTAGTAATAAGCACATATATTGGGTGTCATTTGTTAATAAGACAATGATCTTATGCTCTGAAACTGAAAACCTTCCATTATTTATATTGCCTTATTCAAAAAATAATTATAAGTTCTTTGGGCTTTGCTAATTGAACTGAAGTATTTAGTCTATATAAGTATATTGTAATAATATTTTAATGCATCAATCTACTGAGGAACAGTATTAAAAGCTTTCTTTAAAATCCACAAATATTATGAAAGCATGTCTCCCTTTATTTTTTAAACACATATTTAAAAGTTATGAAAGACAAAAAATATCAACCGTGCATTCTTGGCCTGGCCTAAATCCCATCTGTTCTTCTGGGAGTATTTAATTATATTTGATACATTCAGTTAGCCTGTTATGTATAATATATATATAAATAATTTGGTGATAACATAAGCAAAATAGGCCTATAATTTCCTGAATCTTGAGAAGCACCTTTCTTGAACAACGTTGTTATTTTTACTCATGACCTAGCTGTAGGAATGTTCTCATCTAAGAAAACCATTGAATAAATCCAACATGAAATTTAACCAATTTTCTGGCAAAAACTTTCAACATTCAGCTGGAATATAGTCATTTCCCATTCTTTGAGAACTTCATTACATGTAACAAATCTTCATAACTAATTGGGCTATCCAATATTGGATGGGTAGCATTTATAATTATGGCATAGAGGAATATAAATCCATAAAGAATATTGTTTCTTATAAATTAAATCATTAGTAAAAAAAATATATATATATACTACACATACATACATGCACATATATTAAAAATTAATCGAATTTATTACAATAAGTATATCAACAATAATGAAATAAAAAACAACATGAATAGAAAAATAATGCACACATGATTTATTAACCATCAATTTGATATAATTGAAGTTATTTTATTCCTTGGAAACCCAATCATGGCTCATCTATTTATATTAGTACTTTCTCTCTAATTCTTTCCCCCATGTTTCTTTATTATCACATGATAATGATGATGCATCACTGACAAATTTTGATTCTTTTTTAAAATTGCATGGACTTAGGGTATTGTGTAATGTAAAAAGCTTTCAAAAAATTTCTATATTTTTTAGAGCATTACTGTCCTAAAATAGTTTCCCCAGGTTATATAATGGTATGGTATCCTTTGATATCAAGTTTCTTTTTTCCTTACTCCTTAATTATAAATATAGTAGACAAAAGGAGGAAACAATAAAAAAGCACACAAATAAGACTGCCTTATAGTTGTATTATCTTCCTTAGCATATATATTCTTTTTGTAGAAATGCTGTTGAAAATATTTGTTACAAAATTTCACTAACACCTATTATATTCTTAATTTTTTTCATAGACTATCTAGAGATAATAACAATTTTTCTATTGTTTTCCTTTTTAGTTATTAATGCATGGATCCAAAGATTAGAGTAAAGAAGCACGAATATAACATTACGTTTCTTTATTTTAAAAATAGGAAGAGCGTAAAATTTCCTACTGCCAAATGTAAAAAAATTAAATGTAATCCTTCATGTATTTGTCNTTTATAAACCTAAAAATCCTTTGAAATAATGAATTTAATATTCCTAGATATTAAAGAAAATAAAAATGGCAAACAATTCTAAATTTACTAAATTAAAAGCCACAACATTATATACATTCAAGAATGTATATGTTTGATATGATTCTAAAACACAATAATAAATTCTATGGAATGTTGGTTGAGCGTTGACGCTCAGGAGGAGGTGAAAGTCGGGGGATCTGTCAAAGATTTATTATTATATAAAAACAAATTTGTGAACCAGTAAGGTTTTTATTTTGTCGTTTTGGCCTGAATTTCAGGGCTGTGTAACAAATATAAAACAACAGAAATGAAAAAAATTACTAAATGAGTACAAGAACAACCTATTAAATTATGTAATTACAATTATATGTATATATATATACATATAT
>KZ807422.1:87053-107553 GCA_000696205.2 Oncopeltus fasciatus
AGTTTTCTACTTTCATACTCTTGATATCACATTATATTATAATTCTCTATTATACTAATTTCAAATATTACTGTATTCTCATGACATTGTATTTCTACAGCCCTGAAGATGGTTTACAATGTAAGCCGAAACGTTGGCAGATAATCCTTCATTAAAAAAATACATTTTTTTTTTAATTTGTGTTTTTTGGATCTACCTCGACCGAACCCCAACTAAAATCATCTTAGAGTAAAATGTAGACCGAAACTTTGGCAATAATAAAAACAAAAACTTTTTTTGTATAGAAACTAGTTTTTGTTTCTGCAAATTCCAAGAACGAGCCGAACCCCGGACCAATCCTTCCTCATGTGTTTTTAACCTTTGCAAACTTCCAAAGATATACAATAAATTACAAAATAAAATAAAAATATAAAATGTAGGCTTGTGCGATAAGGTATTATTACTTACGTGCATAAAACCTAAAAATATATCTTAATACATTTTAGTGGGAAGCTAACTGTTAATCATCCATTGGACACCAATCTGAATGAATACTACAAAGTTGTAAATGAAATAGTCATACCAGACTGTATTGAGGTAGCTAAAGATGTCAAAGGTTTTCCGGAAAGATTTGTAAATGTAAGTTTTACCATATTTCCTTACATCTTAAGTAATTATTATGTATAATTAACTCATAAATTTAGGTTTTGCAACTTACTTTAATATTTCTATGATATGTATTTGTATATATGTATATATATTTATCTATTACAATGCCAATTTAATCATAAAAGGAAACAAAAATAATACATTACTGGAGGAGAGAAAGGGCCCAAGGTGATCATGTATGGGTAAATAAAACATAAACTTCTACAAATACAATTTATCTAATTTATTATCAAATACAAATGTTTACCGTTAGTTAAGAACCTATCACTACTGCCCTTATATCTATTATACAATTACAGATAACAACTATTACTTAAATTTATTTATCTATTTATCACTGAACTGTCACAATTAGTTTGTCACGAACAGAGAGTTGCTTATGTAGAGCCTCGGGATAGTTCTCTATACCTGCGGAAGTCCAGGCCGGCCCCGATTGGTCCAGGGCCTTCTCTCTATGACGGGTCTAGACCCTCTTCTAATATGTTTTAGAGATTATTGATATGAAAAACCAAAAAAGTGGCTGCAATATTTTTTTTTTTAGACAAATTACACACTTAAATTTATTTCTGTTATTTCTTCTTTTTAGTAGATAAGTTAAAAAAACCTTCTTTAATTCTATACAATCATTCGTGATAACAAACTTATTTGCTAAATTTCTTCAAAATTAGATACAATCAAAAAAAAGAATTCCATAAGCTAATTTACATTGGGAGCATTCAGCTTAGTTATGTGTTTGGTCACAAAGTTTACTTTTTTATGATCATATTTATGGAGTCAATGCCATTTTTGTAAAATAAGAATGGTTATTATTTTTCATAGCTGATGTCGCACTCGTTCCCAGCTTTTAGTGACTGCTGGAACTATGGAGTGGAACTCCTTTACACAATGGTGGCCCCATCAGAACATCAGACTCATGAAAATCTCACTAAAATGCGAATATTGAGAGCCTGCATGGATATGGTAAGTTACCTTACACTTAATTCAGGATTTTAGAATTATAGTATTTAAGTGAAGAGAGGATTGTCAGGAATTCGGTCTTGGTAGTTAGCTTAAAAGAGTCTTCATCATCACAGGACTAGTCATGATATAGACACTGTAGAGCAGACACTGTCTCTCTCTCGCTCTCCACATCATCCTATTTGACCTGATGAAAGCCTAAAATTCAAGCCGATTTAATTGAAATTTAATGCTCAAGTTGCAACCTAGCTTTTGGAAGCTTTCCAAGAGTTGCTGGACAATTTTGGAGTAATTCAATGCTCGTGTATTTCCATGAAAGTCTTTAACAATGTTTTTCAATGCCATATCCGTAATCCCCTTCTTCCAAAGAGGGAAATTCATTGAAAACTGGCACGGGGACTTCGGCTGAATGCGGTACTGGGCGTATAGCTGACCAGGATACTCTATTTTACATTTGTTTTTCTTCCTCTCATACCTTATATTCTCCGTCTTCATTAGTTTCTGTACACCATCTCCCGTTGGCTGGTCAACGGGAGATGGTGTACAGAAACTAATGAAGACGGAGAATATAAGGTATGAGAGTTTTATATTCATTGGTGGTAGAAATAATAATAACCCTTTAGATTTGTTTTTCTTGTTATATCCCAATGTTTTCACTATGCAAAAGTAACAATCACTTGAATGATCTTTGGGCTCGCGCCAAATCATAGGTATACCAAATGTCCACACCCTTAAACCCTCAACACACTGTTTACACACTTTATAAGGTACCCATGCAAATTTATCTTGATCACCAAGTTTCACTTTAAAATAGGCAAAACATGCTTGTCTCACAAATGTACTGATGTTTGTTCTTTGGTTGGGAATGGTAAAACTGCCACATATATAACAAAACGTTGTTTTCGCACTTTCGATGTGTAGAAGCAGAGGTAGCCATAAGGAAACGTTTCAGTTCAAACACACTATGTAATTCTGTACACTTCCGTAACGAAATACTAAATACTGCTTACCGACACACAACGTTTCACCCCAGTATAACAGACGTAACTAAACAGGCAGGTCTAGACCAGCAAGCGCCCCACCCACATAGGAACCGAACGTGGCGTGATAGAAGAAAACTAAAAACAGTTTTGAAACCAGCATGCCTAATTCTATAGAAAACAGCTAAACAATCTAACTCAACGGAAATTGAGTTTCAAACTGTTCCCCAGTGCAATTCGATCAGAAAACCTCATCCAATCAGATGTCTCATTCGTATAATCTAGATATAAATATAAATTTCGTCATACATTATTATTTTTTATTATTTAAATTTACAGAAATAACTTTTTGCGAAAATTGTGACTTTATATGTATATGACTTTATACACCTTTAATTTAACTGAAACGGGCCAACAACCGAAAACGAACCTCTACACTAGCTTAGACAATTTTCCAAGAATATCTAGGATGATATGAAAATACACAATATATCCAATATATAATAAACGTTGGGTTGGGGGAAAGTAATATAATCTTAATAGATAACTTTATGTCAGTATAGCCTTATCTCTTGTAGTCCTTATTCAGTGGGAACATTATATGAAGCGTTTTAAAGCTCATGAAATAAAAATCAACCATAACACAGTTTTGAACCATTTACTAGATATCAAATTAAGCTACTTGAATGGACAAATTTCCTGAAATTGTGAAATTTAACTATTTTTAAAGGAATATTTTCCTTTACCACATTCAAATTCCGTTTGTTACCTGGGGTTCCAACTTGTCTCACGATTCACATGGGGCGAACATACTAAAATTAAAAGACAAGAACTCAATCGGCGATATGGACAATAAAGTCTGTATTAAAACAGACTCATCAATAAGAACTCCAATCTTACGGTAGAAAACAAACTGACGCTCTGCAAGACCTTACTACGACCAATCTGGACATCCTTTAGTGGTAGAAATCTGGAGTACCGCCAAGCCCAAAGAATCCAGCCCTTTCAATCCAAAACCCTCAGAATAATTGCAAATGCTCCCTATTACGTATCCAATTCTTCCCTTCACCACGATCTTAACATCCCTTTTGTTCAAGACCTCATTTCTTTCCTCTTCAACCTTTTCCACAGTAAACTGCCATTCCATCCTAATTCACTAGCACAGAATTGTCTTCCAACTCCAACCTTCTTCGTCGACTGAAACGAAGATGGCCACGCGACCTCCTGGAGTCTAGTGATTTTTAAAAATATTATCTGCCGACGTTTCGGAACAATCAAATTGTTTCCCAGTGTAATTTGAGAGTGGTGTCATTTGTCACCTTATCTCCTCATGTGATTGTCATTCAATGTTATGTTTATTGCTCATTGTAATCAAACTACAAAATGTTTTTATTTTTAACAAAATGTAATAAGTAAATAAAGGTTTAAAAAAAAAATTATTCAACTATCAAAACCGAATTCCTGTTAATCCTCTCTTCATATAACTCGACGGTTAACAAATTTACCTCCAAATTATAGTAATTAAATTTCAAATTTAAGTTGAGGTACGCATAATTTTATGTGTTATAATTCTTGTTCAGTAAATTTTTCAGACGGATAAGATATTTTGAATCCATAGAATTTATTTTTGAACGACGATTTTGACAATATGAGTGTAAAGTTTCGTAAATTTTCGTATTTGAAAATATGACAAGCACGTTTGAGCGTTAAAAATTCATCATGAAATTTGGTTTTTGGTACACCGAAATTTTTAATAATTAGAAATTTCTTATTAATGGAAATCGTTTCTTTAACCATTTATTGTGTAACCATTCACAATTGTTCAGAATTAATGTTTGTCAGATTGTTTTATTTTTCAGAATAATTTCAAAAATATTTTAATTATAAATTAATTAGGGTGTGATTATTGCTCAGATTCATTTAAAACTATTTAATTGTATACTAGTTTGAAAATGACTCCTTAGGTGCCCAGTTTTACTCCTTAAAAATGACACTTTCATTTCCCTGTGTGAATGCAATGTCAGAAAGTTTATTGGTTGAGAATTTTTGTTGCGGTTCGGTCAAGGTTGATAAAATATTTAAAAAATACAATTTTAAATAAATATCTTCTTTTTTTTAATTATTATCTGGGGGCTTTTTGGTTTACAATCTAAGCCGAAACGTAGGCAGATAATACAAAATACCTTTTTTTTTTTTAAATTGCATTTTTTTAATCATCCTTGACCGATCCCCAACAAGCATTCTCTACTATTATGATTTACAGTTAATGTAACAATTAATAGGTCCTTTTACACACCTCTCACTAAAAACTTATTTTTTTCTAGACAGACAGACTGTGATTTTCAATGAATCTGACAGTAAATGGAACTCATAAGACATCTCTTACAAAAATAGATTTCTCTAGACTGACAGGCGAATTTCAATCAATCGGATATTAAATTGAGATTTCTGACGTCTTTCTCCCAAAACAAGTTTCTCTAGGCAATAAAATAAAAAAACCTTACCAAAAACAAATTTCTTTGGATTGAATAACTATGATTTTATAGGTCTCTAAAAACAGTTTTCTCTAGACTTACAGACTGATTTACAATTCATCTGATAGTGATAGAGACCATCAAACCACCACTCACTAAAAGACAGAGTACTAAAGACAGAGTACTGATATGCCGCTGTCTGTAGTTAATCTAACAGTGGGTATAGCCTCACCAAAAATAGGTTTTTCTAAAAACAGGCTATGATTCACAATTAATGCGACAGTGAATGGATCCATCTAAACACAAATTTCTCTAGATTGAAAGACTACTTACTATATTAAATTAATCTGCCCCCCCTCCCTACCTCCAAAAATTGATATACAGTACTGTCAAGACTCTATACTGACATACTCTTGTCTGTATGGTTAGGCTCGAATAGATCCTTATCATGTCTACTTAATTGACCTCCTGTTCAACCATATAGGTATATATATAACCATATAGGTAATCAGATGATTACACTCTGTCGTATACGGCTTGTTTCAGTAGACTTTCACAATGTCCGCTGTCGTGGACGATCTGGCAGACGAAGCGTTCGTTCGGAAATCCAAGCCTGCCTGGCACAAGATATGCGAGGGCGGCCAATGGGCGGGGATGTATGATGGCATGATACTCGGCTACCTACCCTTCCAGATGCTCTTGAAAAGGTTCCGCCATGATCCAGGCTACACACGCATGCTGGAGACATTAGCAATTGTAAGTTTTTTTAAATTTAGTAATAAAACAATAACTTAACGTTATAGATTCTGTTGTTCACGTTGGCTTCCACGGTCGTCAGATGTCCACATTCTTTACTCAGCCCTGAAGAAGCCATCACAGGATGTGCGAAAGCTCGGCAAGAAGAAACTTTACTACTGGGTCACGCCCGGAGGAAGTAATTGTGCAATCGTTATAGATTCTTCTTAGATAATATAAGCCAATCATTATAAAGTTATTTGTATATTCAAGTGTATTATCATAGGAGAATTGAAGGAAAACATGTGTTATCTGAAAATATAAAACTTACCTTTCTTTTCTTTACTCATTTGCTAAAAAATAATTACGAAAAAAAATTGTTTGTATTAATAACGAGATTCATCCAAATAACCGTCTACAATACCATAAATAATTTATAATAAAAACAAAGATCTTCTTTATTTTCCATAAAGTAAAGAATCCACCACGTCGCCTGAATAGAAAACGGCCCCGTGACATTCTCATTGCCAACACTTCATAAAAAAATAATACGAAGAAAAAAAAAACAAAAGAAAAAAACTTTTCCTTTTATTTTTAAGCTGGGGTGGAGGTGATTATCTATGTAATATTTAAATATAAATAAAGGTCTAGCTCAACATAAATATTTGTATTATTCGAGGCCTTTCTATGTCAAAACATTATCTTTAGGACCGTCTTTGTCTCAGCTCGGGCTTCTTCACCGACAAAGCAAGTCCTGAAGATGAAGTGTTATGACATCGAAAGGCCTCGATTCCATTGCGGCTAAATCCAGATTTTGGTACTTTTTGCGAATTAAATTAAAGCAAATTAAAGAAGTTTAAAAAGAGCACTGGAGAAATTGTTTCCTTGAAAAATATCCCTGAGTCCAGTCCAACAAAATCAAGAATTTTGGCATATGGTTGCGTTACGACTCCAGATCTGGTACACACAACATGTAACGTGAATACAGAGACATTTCTGTTGGAGGTGCTATTACTCAGTGCTATCGAGACATGGGAGCAAGACACAGGGTACGAGCACATTCTATTCAGATTATCAAAGTAGAGATCGTTAAGGCTGCAAACTGCCGCCGACGTCTTGTGAAGCAGTTCCATGATTCCAAGATCAAGTTCCCTCTGCCAAAGAGGATCCAGCACAAACACCAACTGCCCAAGTTTTCTACAAGGAAACCAAGGACATACTTTTTGTAAATTTGTTATCTTTGGATATACACTTTTTTTTATTTAATAATAATATTTTATTTTGTTTATTCTATACAAGTAGAGGCATAAGTTACTGGGTTACTACTCCCGGGCAGAGAATTATATGCTCTAAGCTACTCGCTAACATACTAGTTAAGCTTCCAGGTGAGGAAAGCTACTGTCTAAGTTGACGTTTGCTTTTTCCACAGGGCAACATGAAAATGCTGGTTGGAGAGATCATTGACCTGTCGGGACAAAGGGCAACACCAGATCCCGAAGTCCAATTGGCTACCATCCGTTACAAGGCGGGGCACTTCGTTGCGATGCAGCCAATTCTCGCCTTGCTACATGTAAGTTCAGCTTGATAAAGTTACCTTCATATGTGTCCATATTGTTACTCTCATACGATTCTGTCTACAGAAAATTAACTAAAATTAGAGATAATTGATCATAAGATGGAAAACACAATTGTTTAGTTTTGAATTGAGTCAGTGTATCCGACCCTGTTAGGTAATGAATTAGACCTGTCTGACCTTCCTTAATGCAAACGTAGCATATATATTAAATTCTAACACACAGGAGCTGTGTAAACTAAAGAAATTCCACAGAACGAATCTTAACATTATTGATCAAATGGAGAGTTTTCGACCGTATAGAATTTTTGTAGGGGTTCTGTCAAGGTTGAAAAAAAAAAATACCATTTTAAATAAATATTTATTTTTTATTATCTGGGGACTTTTAGGTATTTATTGTAAGCCATCTTTACGGCTATAACGAAGGCGAGAGGGGATGTTATGCGGTTTTGAGACAACGGTTCGTGCGGTCGTGAACATTTGATCCAGGTGGCAACACGTCCCATCCCTCTTTCATGATACCCCTGAAGATGACTAACAATGTAAGCCGAAACGTTGGCAGATAATAAAAGATACTCATTTTTTTTAAATTGTATTTTTTTTTTGGATCAACCTTGACCGAACCCCAACAAAATTAACCTACTAAACACCTTATTTAGTTTTATTGCCCTAAGCTAAAAATTACCGAAAAACCCTTTTTTCTTATATATTTGACACTTTAGACAATTATCATAGAAGTATTTTGTTTTCTATTTAAAAGGAATACCAAATATATTCCTTTTAAGTAGAAAACATATAAAATATATTTTTTAAATATACTGAAAACAATGGCCTTTAGAGCACTGACAGACATACTGACACAGTCTGCGCTTAGCCTCGGTGGTGAATAGACCCAATCTTGAGCTCCCTAGGATCAGTCTTATCGGCTACAGCTCGTTTCCTGCTGCTGGCCAGGGAAGTAGAAACCCAATTTTTTTTTTTTTTTTCCTTTTCTTAACTTTTCTTCTGGTTTTTTTTTCTTAGATATTATCTCTACGGACAAGGAGTGTATGCTTACTCCGGTTCCAAAACCTTTATTTATTTATTTATAATTATCACGCAATTGACAAATCTTGTTTAAGTATTTTACCAGAATTAATTACTCTCTTTTGTTTCTTTTCAGGCTGGCGTCACGGATGAAAAAACCTTGGAACAGGCTAAGAAAATTTATTTCCAACTCGGAATGCTCATTCAGACTTGGGTACTAAGTTTTTGTATTAATATTAGTATTTTAAATAGTGAAATATTTATCTATCTGGGTATTCAGCTTTCTTATTTTAATATTAATTAGATTCTNNATTTTAATATTAATTTTAAAAAAATAAAAATTTATTTATGGATTTGGGGCTCAACTATTATAGGAACTAGTTAAAACAATCCTGATACCAAAGTAATTATCTTCAGTGTCATTTCACACGATTTTCTAACCAATAAAATTTGAATAAATAATCCTTTTTTTTAATTCAGTATTTTTCTGAAAAACAGAAAACATGTTATCTTCCTACTTAATATATATATTTTGTTACTAGATACACACACACACTACTGGTGGTATAAGAAAGTACAGCCTAAAAGTGCTCGTCTATCGACAAAGCCCTATAAATTTTGTGTGTGGTGTGAGTGTGAAAGCGTGCTTGCTTGTGTGTGTGTAAAAAATTTATTATTTTAATAAAGTATTTTCTTTTTTCATGAGGCTATATCCATAGAAAATGAAACACTCGCGGGTTCTCTCGCCCCTCGTCGGTGAGAAGTCACTTCACCGACGAAGGGCGAGAGATNTCTACTGTCATCACTACTAGCTCTTATCACTTCCGAGATAGTTCTCTCTTTAGTACTAATCCCTCTCACTCACGAGATTGTTCTGCCAAGGCTTTAGCATTCGACTCTCCACTCCCGAGATAGGTCTATAGTACTATACTAGTCTATGGTACAAGCTCCAATCACTCCCGAGATAATTCTACCCAGTCTTTTGCACTACCTAGGTCTACTGACACTAGTTTAGCTCCTTTCACTTCCGAGTAAGGCCACTGTCATTTGTACTAGCCCCAAATCACTCCCGAGATATTTTTACTCAGTCTTTAGTAAATGGTTATGACAGAAATAAATTAATATATTTATCAGTTTTCAAAAAATCCAGAATTATTTAAGGGTGTCACGATCCCCATCGTGTACTAACACGATAAACTTGTCTAATTTTTATCAAACAGGCTGAAAGAATCTCAAAGCTCTTTTGACATCAATGAGAGCTGTCAAACGCAGTCCCTTCCACAAAAGCCTAATCATTTTTCCCTTGGGGACGTATCGCCTAGAGCTAGCCGTCAATTGGATCTACACATCTCAAATCTCTTTTAACTCTGATTTATCTTTTTTATGATGTCACATAGCCATTAAGGATTGCCTTCTGAAATAACGAAATTGGAACTACATTATCATATTCCCAATTCCACTTTCAATTACTCTAAACTAATAACACTATTGGGTAGATTTTCCTCAATGAAATAACCTTCTTGCCATTGTAAGGTTCGTCAAAAACAAAAAATCGAAATAGCTCCCGGAAAAATAAAACTATAAAAAGTAGTATCAATCAAAAGTAGTAATCATCAAAAATTTTAAAAACTGTTGTCATAAAAACTAAAGGGGTCTATATGTCCGTAGAGATCTCTTTTTTAATCAAATATTTGTATTATTAAATCTTTTATATAAAATACAAGTTATACTAAAATTATAGTTCATTGTTGTCTACCATCATTAGCCATCTGCTTGCCAATTGCTCGATCCCACGTTAATACCATTCCTTGGGATGGCTGTCAAAGATCTCTTGGACCACAATTACAACTTCCACAAAGTTATCAATTTGTTTTTACTTTGAAGAAACAAGACCACGAAACGAAAAGAGTGGTAACCTGATGGCGTGAGGTCTGAACCGTATGGTGGATGAGGCTGGAGTTCGAACCCATCAAGTTCTTTAAGAAAAGTTTCTTCGGCTCGACGGGAAGTGTGAAGACGAACGTTATCTTTTTGGAATAAAACTTATTTTGGGTTGACAAAGAAGGATGACGCTCAGACAACTTTCCAGATGTTTGCAGTAGAGTTCTGATTTCATGGAGCAGCCATCAGGAACAAATTCATGATATATAACACCTTCAAAATTCCCCTTCATATTTTATAATTGCACAAGTTGCTTCAGTTGCTGAGGAATTTTTGTTTTCCCAGTAATGTCTTAAAAGTACGAGAATTTCGTATGACACTGTCATGTATCTTCTTTGAAACAAATAACTAACTAAACTTAACGACCTCACCGACATAAAAACAACCATGACGTTGCTACATAAACAACAGAAGGGACGGAAGATGGACATCTTAGAAAACATGGAAATCTACAAAACAAGGACCATAGACAATAACATTATTAACGAACAACTCAACACACAATCTGACACTATATTTAGACCGCTATTGTTACTAAAACGAACACACAAACGTAAACGAACAGACGACACACAAACCGACAACAACGCAAAAAGACATAAGACAACATAATCCATAGGCAGACACTAGCAAACACAAACACATTTACAAAAAACTTTCGGAACACTTATAACACTTCAATAAAGGGGATTACAACTAATCCCTGCCTCAACCAATACCTGGAATAATGGACTCTGACCCTTATAACTCGCACGTGTGACAGACCTTATCGCCGACAAAGCAACCGTTACAGCTTTATCTGACACACCCAACTAACTCACAGAATACAAACGCAGTTGAATACAGATAGTGACAGTGAACGCATGTATTCGGCCAGAAGATGGACAATGTCCGAAAGCGCTCGCCAACAGATGGTTTGCAGAAACCAATGAAGACGGACAATGGAATGTATGACAAATAACTAAAGTATTCAACAAGTTTATATAATGCTCCAAAGAGATTATTAAGTATTCATGAGTATTAAATATGATTAAAACATTTACAGTCCTCTGAATCTTAAATTTGATGAAACGATCATTTTATTTTTATGCATCCTTTTGCTTTGAGGATAGGGTAAATACCTTTCTTCTTAAACCATATCTGTATGGGACTTCATTTTACAAACTATTGAAGATTTTTTATAGATAGAGATGGAGCTCTTAAATCGAGAGAGAGGGAAGGGTAGTTTACAGCGATTGAATAATCGCCAATACCTTTGTTATTGTTACCGTTATGAACCGACACATAAAATATTGCGGATAACTCCTTACAGATCTAAAATTGATCCTGCTTAGCTGATGCAAGAACTACATTAAAAGCGTTCGTGTGTGAGATGGGGCATCTTGAATCACTTCAAGCAAGTCGTGACTCGACAGACGTACAAAATTTCAACCCTAGCCGTTCAGTTAGAATGTATTTTTTTTTTGTTTTTTTATTATTATTTTTTTTTTTTTTGTATTGCACGCATTACACTCAGACATAGATATAATCAAAAGAGATAAGCTCAAAATCATTGGTTTTGCATTTCAGGATGACTTTACGGAATACTACAGCGACCCGTTGGACATGGGAAAGCCACCATGTGACTTCCAAAACGCAGGAACCACATGGGTGAATACCACGGCCTTCAAGCATTTTGATTCACGCCAGAAGAAAATCTTCCAGGCAAGATTCACTCCTTTTTTTTCTCTTTTTTTTAATATATATTTTTTAGTAATGTGTATCAATTTGTGTTGATTGTACTTTTCTATTTACATTTATTCTTAATTTTGAAACTATATAAGTGAAAACTCTAGCGCGCTAAAAACCATATTTGACTGCAACTGTCTAAGGTGAGCTTGATCATGTAACTTCGAAAATGGATGGTCCGATGTTGTATATGGTCGCGCCTCTTGTATGGTGTTGAGGTAGGGACACTAAAAATATCTACCATTAATTGCATTGAAGCATTCGAGATTCGTGGCTTTACAGACGCTCAAAATACCTTTGACGGCTATAAAGACGTATGAGGCCGTTCTTAGTAGAGCGAATGAGGTCAGCGAGTTGCTCGACAGAGTAAAACAGAGAAATACAGCATATTTGGGTGACATTTTGCAAGGAGGCCGGTATAGTATCCTCCAGCTGGAGGTATGATGTGTATGATTAAGGGTTATAGAGGAATTTGAAGAATACAGGTCTGTGTTGGCTAAAGAGAATGAAGGACCGGGATAAGGAAATCAGAACTGTTCCGACTGGCTCAAGATTGAGAAAGTTTTGCCATGATAGTCACCAAAGTAAAGGAGACTTGATACGGTTCACAAAGAATAAGAATGGTTTTATAGAAATCTGCTAAAATTTTGAATGTATCATAATCAGCAGATTATGATACATTCAAATTTGCAGCATAGGGTCGGTAAAGACTTTTTTTTTTCCCCCCATGAGTGACACCATGATACAAAAGTGAATAGCTTACTTGCTTTGATTACGGTAAACCAGACTTAAAGCTTTTTTAACTTTAACGAGAATAACCTTCCCTGTGATTCCGAGTTTGAAACAGTACTCGGGTAGGATTTCTAAATCATGATCTATCGTGCGTTGTAAATAACACATGAACTGATCCAAAACTCGATCATGTGTTATACAGATAAGTAGTATAACTACTACTGTGCCTATATCAAATGCTTTTAATTGTGAAATATCTATTAACGGGTTTTCAAATAATCTGAGCAAAACTTTCAGCTTTACTGTCCTAAATAGTTGGTAGAAAGACGGTCATTTTTGGAAACATTCTAAACGCCGGATTTTTTAAACTATGAATCCTAAACTTGAGTAATTTTATAAATGTTTTGTTTATTAGATTCTTTGAAAATTTAACTTTATGATTTAATTTTCATATAGTAAAAATAAATGAACCACCAAATTAACAAAATAAATCACTTGAAATAAGTAGGTGTCCTACAGCACCTCCTATTATTACTACTATTTACCCAGGATATTTGTTTGAGTCTTATAAAAGGATTATGGATTATTGATATTGGGGTTTGAGAATTGAGAAATGTTATAAGAAATTGTGTCGTGGACTAATCTTATATAAATCTTTGCAGTGGTTAAAGTTGGACAGGGATCAGATGGGGCAGAACAGGATCGCCTTATCACTAGGACTAGAAATGATAGCCTTATCATCAGCAAAGAGAGCTAGAAGAGTACTTAGTTGATTGTTAATGACTGCAGTGTAAAAAATAGGACTGTCACAGTAGCTGCGTAAACTAAGGGGAATTCTTATTATTTTAGTTAATGTATATTCGTATTTGTACATTTCATTTTATGTAATATCCCATACACATTTAGAATATATATTATATCAATAAACAGACCAAGGTTCAGTTATATTGCTTTAAACTAAATAATTTTATCCCCACTGCTAAGAACATTTTTAACTCCTTGTGGGGGCTTTTGCTAAAAGTACAAACGAAACAAAAAAGATTGTGGATTGCAAGGAAAACTGGTAAAAACAAATGGTGGAACAAGTAAGAAAAATAATTTGAAAATCCACTTACTACAATCTCCAGGAGATTGTTGGCTGTTTCTTTGGTTTCAAAAAACAGCGATCAGAGCTCTTGATACTGTAAATTCTATAAAAGGCTTTCCTTTGACAGGTCACTTTAGTGCGAGGGGACAATGGCATTAGCTGTTCACCATGGTGTCAATAGCTAGAAGTCACTTTATCGTAAGAAGAGGGGGGTTAAAAATGACTCACAAGTGAGTTATGGAAGTGAACTGCCATACACTCTTGTGGAATCACTAACAAACTCATAGTATAAGCTGGTAAGCATAGATAGCACTGAATAATTGCCTTAACACTCCTATTTAAAATTTCTGATCCCCCACTCCTATATATTATATTATTTCAATCCATCAGATCTTCGAAGGTGACTTAAACGGTTAAAAGTTTAAAATTAAACAAAGAACCAACTTGTTATGCCTAAAAACTAGGGATTTGTATTATTTAGACGCTCTTTTAAATTAAGATTTTATTTTCCTTCCCTTTTGTCTTTATCGTATATCCAATGGATATTAAAAGAATGTACAGTTCCTGTTGTAAACTGCAGGAGTGAAAGCTACTGTAACAGTCAAGTGACAGCCATTTCTTTCTATCTCTTAATCAATGGTATCAGTAAACATTTTAGAATGACCTGTTTTAACTAAAACTGCCTGGCCCTGAGAGGTACCTTACTTCATAATACCTATCATTTGTAACTTAAGTACAGGATTTTTTAATACTTTCTCTCTCCCTCTGCCTCTCAAATTTTTCTTAACAATATTGTTACTGTGGCATGGTTAAGTTCAACAAATTTTGAATAAACCTATTTTTATATCCACCTACACAATATTTGAATTTGAAACATTTCTTCTGATCAGGACATTGAAGGTAAGGAGTCTTAAAGGAGAATTATAAGACCGTTTCCCTTAACCGTTAAGTCTCTCTTGTTAATTATCTTGTGCTATATAGCTATTTTTTCCCAGGAGTGCTATGGTTCGGCTCACCCAGAGAACATAAAGGCAGTGCAACAGCTCTTCGACGAGGTGGACATACCTCGTCTGTACTTGATCAACTTGAGGGAATATTGGTTGAGACTGGAGGAACTGGTAGCGGATCTTCCTGATGCAAAGGTGCGTCAAGCTTGCCTCAGTGGGATGGAGTGGATGCTAGGCGATGTCCGTCAACCCCTACCAGAATTTGAATTAGGGCCTATGCAAGACAATCGTTTGTGAAAATGATGAGACCATGTTAAACCGAATGGAGAGCAAAGTTATTTTATCTCAATTTCATTTATTGGGTACTTAATGGATATGATTAGTAAAAAGGAACCCAATAATGCGTGTTAAAAATAATCTTTATTCATAAATATAATAAAAAACGGATACCCTTGATGAATTGTAAATAAATATATATTTTTTAGGAGATTACCACCCCCATGAAAATAAAGTAATTCCTACTATGACACAACTTTTGAAAAAAATTTGTGACCCCGATAAAAATGTGGTCCATTCAAAATTCTTTCTCTGTCTATATATATTTACTACCAATTGCATCTTTTGTAATATTAAAAGTTATGGTTAAGGTAAACCCCCATTCCCAATCGGTCCATTTCACTGTGTTTCTACCAAAATATATATTTTTTAAAATAATAAAACTTTGTTGTGCTTCATCACTCTAAACTAAATATTACGCCTGCGGCCTGTAGAGCATTCACAGACATTCACACAAATATATATATATGTGACATCACTTTTGGTTACCTGATAAGTAGGATCGGAGAAATATAAAAAATATATTCAAAATTACTGTCAATAGTACAATAGCTTCATTTCTTTGGAAAATGCTTATTGCAAAGTTAGAAGAAAGGCAAATATTATGAGCTCTATTAGTACAACTAGTTCGTTTCTTCTGAAGACCAAAATGAAGACAACCTCCTTCCAAATTCAAAACCATTCCTCACCTCAAGTTCTGTGGCACATTGCTACAAGTCTTCCAATAGATTGTCTTCCATAGTCATCCAGAGAGTTGTATTACCCTTCTTTATATTATATCGAATACAGCATTACTTATTATGATTTTATCTGATAGCAAAAGGAATCGACCTTTAAATCCTAAAAATATTCCATTTACCCAGCTGTTGATATTATATTGATGAAGTTTGGGTATAATGAATATTAAGTATGATAAAATGACACTGAAGGTTAAGTAAATTCAAAGAAATGAATGCAGAATCAATTTATTATCACATTTATTTCCTCCAGACCTAAAAATGCTGATTTACACATTGAACATCTGATATTAAGTATAAGTGATATAAATTTAAATACTTCTCATAACAATATATATAAAATGTATTTAGTATTTTAAATTTAGTACACATTTCTTATATAAAAATTAAAGAGTAATTCGAATATATCTACCAATCAAGTAAAATTTTATCTGCTTGGTAAACAAAGGGAAAATTGAATGCACTTTTTACAAAGTATACATTTCACATATATTTGCATAATTTA
The DNA here is from genome assembly GCA_000696205.2 of Oncopeltus fasciatus. Taxonomy (NCBI): domain Eukaryota; kingdom Metazoa; phylum Arthropoda; class Insecta; order Hemiptera; family Lygaeidae; genus Oncopeltus; species Oncopeltus fasciatus. The sequence goes on from KZ807422.1 coordinate 103,460, forward strand.
AAATAAAATACAGAAAATATTCTTTGTTTTAAGACACAGGTATATAAATATTTTTCAAATATACATATTAATGAATATCTCTCATCAGACATATTTTCGCTCTTTAGAATGTGAATTATGTTAAAACATACACAGAACAACAACTTTTTTTATAATACAAATATACACATATTTGACAATAGTCATATTTACATGTTTAACTCAATAATTTATAATAAGAAACTAGGAACATTTATTTTTAATAATCGTCAAGGGTGAATTAAAATTTTTTCCTTTGTTGGTATAAAATCAGCTTAAGTTTTGGTTATAAGTTCATAAGGTGTAAAACTAATATAAAAAACACAAATATCTTCATAAACCACAAATTATGGAAAAGAATGGGAATTTTTTTTTTTAATTGGTGCTAAATGTCCACAAGAAATTTAAATAAGAATTTATTAGCATCTTTTGACAGTCTAAATATAAGTTTTCCATGAATAATACTCATGTGACAATAAATAATAAAATATAACATTCAACTTGACTTTTAAAAAACAAATTCAGCAAAAACAGCAAGTGTAGGTTGTAGTGACCCTTAAATTTTAATTTTTGGTAACACATTTTTAGGATGAGTTTCTTCAATAAACCACTTATCATACACTCCTTAAATTAGAAGGTGATAAATGATCGGTTTTATTTTTTGTCTTTTCAAGATCTAAAAAAAAACAATATAAAAACAAATCAATTAGTAAGCTTATTTTTCCCAAATACATGAACAAATATAAGTACTACAACTCATAACAGCTGATTTAAGGTCATGTATGTATAGTAGCAGCTAGTTTGTTTCGCAGTGTCTTTCTAACAAGTAACACTTTCCAACCAAATGGGTTTTTCTTACGTGAACATAGTACTATTATGATTCAAATTATGTTGTTAAACTGAATGCTAAAACAAAACTTAAGGGCAGCAGAAGCCATTTTAATAAGAAATGTATTGTGAATGAACCAAAGGGATTTAAGTATTATCAACCTTGATTAGATTTTAAAATTAAGCTGTTGAGTGGATTGAATTAAATAGTGTATTTATAATATATATATTTATTTGAATTTAAAAAANTTCATGTATTACATCCTGTAAATAAAATTACATTTTGCGAATCGCTCACAATATTGCCAATTGGCTGAGAGGATAACATGAGGAGAAAGCAACCGGTGTCGCAACTCGAAAAAATAAAAAAAATCAATATGAGAGCTATAAAACGGTAATTAATCTAATGAAAGTATACATCACATATATTTCAACTCAGTCTCATAACATGATAAAAATTCTATGATCTTTGAAAAACAATGCTACTAATAACATCTTCAGATCAACTCACTATTTTTGGCTATTGAATTATTTACTGGGGGAATAAATGTTCAATTGGCGCATCTCTCTTTGTCTGTGTTTAACTACTTAACTAAAATTAGGGTTCATGCAGTACTATACTGTACCTCCTCTAAGAATTCTTGTAGAATTTGTTTAGGTTTGGTGTAGTAGCAGTAGCAAGAGAGTTTCTTAGGAAGTTAAAATGTGAAAAAGAATAAGGTATCCTAAATTATAATTAAAAACAGCTCTGAAAATTAATTATGTTCATGAAGAACCTTCAACTTAAATAATAAATTAGAAGATATAAAAATAAGTGCATTCTAGCTCAGTTACCTTTAATGTATTACAATCTTTTTGAAGTTCTCCTCATATTTAAAAAGACACTCTCAAAACTAAGGTATTCCAACTGTTCAATCACTTGACCACAAATTTCCATCAATTTCTCAGATGAATCCATAGACCTTAAAAAAAAAGAAGGAAAATAATTTGAACTTTTCATTGCAAATTACAATGTAAAAAGCAAAAATAAGTAAAAGTCATTTAGTAAAAATTAAAAAAAAGTTTCTCTTCAGCTTTTATGATCAGTATTCAACATTTATGCACTTCTAAATACAAACAGTAAGACAAATGCCCTTTTAGTCATAAGTTTGCAGTATTTTAGAGTAAATAATTGAATAAACAAACAAGGGATCAGAAGATTATCTTAAATACAAATTTAAACATTCATTATAGTAATGGCCAAAAATATATGAAATAATAAAAACCATCTGATAACTGGTAGCAGATCACGTATACTCCCTTATGAAAATCTATACACAATCAGGTCTATATATATATATATGCACACACTCAATCTGGGGGCCTCCTAGTGTGGTGGTGTGAGTCCAGGTATTACTTGCATGCTAAAGGACTGGGTTTGTATCCTGGTTCCCCAGGTAAAATAAGTGGGTGGTCAATGAGACTTAAAAAGACTAAAAAAGAAAGAGTTAGACATTTAATAGATAAGCTCCCAAGGAAAAGTTTGCAAGCACTATGACTCTAATAGAATTAATTTATCTTATTAAATCACAATCAGCAAAATTATCAATAAAATTTTTTAGAGAAAATTCAAGGCAAACCACATTATACACAAACTCAATTTATTAAATAATAGGATATGTGCTAAAATATAAGAATTTATAATAAATTTTTAGTGCAAGGGAACAGAATAAAAAATCTAACTGTCCCAGCCAGGACCTGGATCTCCTGCTATCCGAGCCGGTGCATTTACCATTTATGCTACCAGGACAAGTCTGATAAGTTATTAAATTCCCTGCACTAGTGTCAAGAGTCTAACCTCCGAGGCCGACGAATATATCGTCTTATGCTCGGAGGAGCTGACATTGTCAAGCTGTTTAAACGACTCTCATTGTCATCTGGCCCAGATAGCAGGAGATCCAGGTTCTTGTCCTGGCAGGGACAGTTAGATTTTTTATTATGTTCCCTTGCAATAAAATTTGTTAAATATTTATGTGGGATTAAATACCTCAAAAAAAATATTTATATAAGAATTTATTTTTTAACTATCTAATTGTGAATTCTTTTAAATTACAAAGAATTTATAGTATTTATAACATAGGCATACAATATGTTATTATTGAGAGTAATACCTCTGAAATTGATCACATTGTTATTTCTCACTCCAATAATAGCGTATAATACAGCTAAATTTATATACTTAATTCCCAGTTAATTTTATTTCAATTGTTTCAGCAAATTTAATATATAATAATAATAGTAGGAGTATATTAATAATCATAATAATAGAAGTAATATATTAGCACCACTAAAGAAGCTTTTGGGGTTTAAAATTTTTTTTTTGAAGAATACTATAAAATAGAAAAATTTTGTCTGAAACATTTAGTTAATTTAGTCTATTGAAATTGTACAAAACAATTATGTTAGTTAGTCAGACTTTAAGTAGTAAATATTTCTGTATAGACAGTTTCTTTAAATATATGTTCATTATGCAGATAATTTGTATAATGAAGTTAAAATTAAAACTATTTGAACTCCCAGAATGCAAAATAAAAGTAAAAATAATATCAATAAATTCCCAACTACTGAAAAGATTTTAGAAGTTGTCTAAAATTCTAATTGTACACAACATAAAATGTAATATTTATTAACAGTAAGATAATATTTCATTAAGGAATTCAATCTTCAAGAAGGTTTTTGTCTTTGGACAATATGTCCTACCCCCTTTGAATTTCAGAGAAGTTTTTTTAGTACTTTTACCCATTCCTTCAATCAAATATATATACATATAATATATGTATTTCATTTTAAAAAGATATAAAAAAACAAATAAACTTTAGCTTAAACTTAAGCAGCATAAATTTATTCACAGCTTGGGGAGCAAACCGATTTTAAACCAATACAAACACAAGTTTAACAATCTTTTTCTCATCACAATTAGTTACAGTGTAATAATAATAATTCATCCTAAAAATGGGATAAAAAGTTATTTAAATTTCAAGAACTGGTGAAATAGTGTGAATGTAATTATAAATACACTATTTAAAAAACAGTAAGTATTTTTTATTGATTAATTTAATTAGGATACTTACATAGATTTCCATGCTCTTTCATCCGCCCCCAAAGTAGCCTTTGTAGCATACATAGATAAGTTCATCTTGAGTTACCTTAATTACACAAAATTATAAATAAAAATGTAATATTTAATCACTTTAGTGCGAGGGGACAAT
>KZ807422.1:112209-127367 GCA_000696205.2 Oncopeltus fasciatus
GTAGAAAACTATATATAATAAAAAAATATTAAGTGTTAAATATTCCCTGATAAAAACACAGATAATAGGATTAAATATGTTTCAAAAACACATAAAGAATAAAATATGACACTACTGAAGGAATCGCTTGAAGAAAACAGTAAATACAAAATAAAAATCTTTTCACAGATTAAATAATTACATTTGACTTTTAAAAAACTGAAAATGATTACCAAAGGCAATGCATTATTTTTTTATATGATATATTAATGAAAGCCAGAAGAAGCTGGACAAATTATCATACAGAAAACAAAGGAAAATATTCATAGATACTTTTTCTGGGTTTGACCATGTCGAAAAGTTGTTTTTTGCTGAACAACGTGATGGCTTCTTCAGGACTGAATGAGAATGTTTAAAAAGGTCATTCTCAATTCCACACTTAAAATCCATTCCTCGCTTAACTTAATGGCGACAATAATACAAATAAAATATCTTATTTTTCAATTTAGCAACTTCAACAAAATTCCTCATTGGGTTCATTCCAACAGACATATTTCTCTTTTTTCTCAGGCAGACTTATTTCATAAATAACCTATGATATCCTTAAATAGATTAAAGAATATGGGGTTTCCATCAAAAATGATATAACTACAGACAATGATAATTCAACTTTAACTTAATAATGAACTTTCTTTTAACCTTCTTTCAGTGAATCAAATATTGAGACAAATCCCATATAGGTGTTTAGAAATGAATAGTATATTTCAGTGAGGTAGCCTACTTCCAAGTTGAAGTAACTGATTTGCAAGGTATTGTTCACACTATGAATGTGGAACCCATCTGGCCAATATATTTCTGTATCCAAAAGAGTTATCATTTTTGTGCATCTGATTTAATGCTTTGTGCTAAAGCATTTGTCTTATTTCACTGATAACACATATATTACACATATTGTAATATAACTCGATGCTGCTACCAATTTAGTAATACATCTCTGACGAGGCTAAAATAAAATGCTAATCAAAGTTAAAACTTAGTTCAGTTAAGAAATTTTGAAAAACTGTAAGCTACAAATAAGGAGCAGAAAGAAAAGTCAACAAGCAAATACCAAGCGGAGTACTTTCTTTAACTAAACAACTAATTTAAGGAGAGGCATGAATTAATCTGAGCAAGAAATAGGAAATAAAATACCAATTAACAATTGTAATTAATATATCTAAGAAAGCACTTAATTCCTGTATGGTGGTATTAATAATCGTAAACAAAGACAGTAGATCTTGTTTATTGTTAAGTAAAACTAAAATAGTGAAACTTTCAAGTGGACTTTATTTCTTCTCATTAAGATATTTAATCCTATTTAGAACAAAAATAATTTGATACAATAATTGCAAGGGAATAGAATAAAAAAATCTTACTATCTCAGCCGTGACACCAATCCGGATCTCCTGCTTTCCAGGCAAGGAATTATCTAGCTTACCTACCCAGGCTTAAACCACCAGGTGTAAAGGCTATCATACTTGCCCAGAAAGCAGGAGATCCAGATTCGAGTCCCAGCTGAGGTAGCAAGATTTTTTTCAAATTCTATTCCCTTGCATTTATTGTATAAAATTAATGTGGAATTAAATTAACTACAACTAATATTAGTATTTAAAAAAAAATTTTTATACTTATAGAGGTGATGAGTTATAATTAAAATTTATTGAGTTTCGACCATAGATATTTGAACAACTCACATTAAATAAATAAATAAATAACTGACCTGATCATTGGCGAATGTAAAGTTGGGTTTAAAGACATGTCTTTCGACAGCACATTGAAGCTTAGGATCTTGAGCAGCTTTCAGAAACATCTTTTTTAGAAAAAAAAAAAAAGAAAGAAAGAATGTGAATTTTTTAATATTGAAAACAACTGCTAGAATTTACAAGTAATAATAACATTTATGGCCTTAGCCCTTCAGTTGCCGAGCTCGATGGATTAATGGCAGCTGTAGAAAATTTGTAAGCTACATCATCAAATAACTGTTCGGCGTGTACAATTGTTGTCCAAGCAACAACAAAACAATTGCTGTGTATTTTTTTTTTTTTACAGTTACATTTCTTGTGCAAAGATAGAATGATTGCATGCAGTCACAATCAACAATTGTTATGTTATTAACAACAATTGTTATGTACTCAAGCTGAAAATCATGTATCTAATTTTATACTTATACATTATTTAGATTTCAGTTCAAGAACTTGAAACCATTAATATTAATGGGATATTAACCCTAATATTCCTACATAATGCCCTTACAAACCCATATAATGGTAAACTAAAAATTGAAGGGCTGAAAACAAAATTCCTAAAGGTGGATGAAAGTTGGGGAGCCTTCTATTATCACAAATTTTTTAGTAAAAACTCATGATAAAAAATTAAACTATGTTGAGCATAATGCTAGTAATGATAGCTAAAGGTGGAGAAGAGCTATAACTAATAACCATTAAATTCTGATTAAGTAACATAAAATACTAGTAAACCTAATAATATGAAAAGTATTATTATCCGAGATATAAAATATAAAATCAAGTGACAAAGAAATTCTGTTACCTTGAGAGTTAATTCCTCAATATCATAGTTAATGAATAATTGTAGTTAAACTATCCATCTCATCCCCTCAAATTATGAAATATAACGAGATAAGTTATTCCTCCCTTTCGGAAATTATTTTTTTAATACAAACATTTTTAATTATTATATTCTGTTAATAAGACAACTTCCAATTTGATTTCACAGTATATACAAACAAACAAANTATAGTAATATATATAGGAGTAATATATTGTTAATGCAAATAGTTATTATGTGGATGTACATAGTAATTTCTTTGTGAAAGGAAACTATGAAATTTATAAGAAAAAAAAAGTTGAGAAAGAGTGAAAAAAAAAGCTTAATACTAAAAATATATCTAGATAAGATTTAATAACCTGATCTCCAACTTTATTTATTATGAGATCTTCCTCAATTTTCAGAAAACTGACATAAACTGAAAACAAGTTATTAAATCATAATGGCTTGCACTACCAAAGAAAATTTTAGTTAATAAAACAGTACATCAGTAGTTTAAAATAAATTACTGATTAACTGATGCCTTTCGAGTTAAGAACCTATAATTTGCTTTGTAACTGAAGGGTTAATGTATAATAATTAGAAATACGATAGGCATTATCATAATAATATGATATTTACAGTAAGATAAGGCCCAAAACTATTTTTACCCATATAAATGTAACAACCAAGCAATCATTTACAGTTAAAAATGCAAACAAAAATTGGTTACAGAAATACTTTGTAAAAATTTAGAAGAGTAAAAGATATTTTTAAGAAAAGGATGTAAGTGTTTGGCTTTTGCCAATGCTGATGGCATTTGCTTTATGGGTTTTCCTATCTCATTAACAGCTGACGATCAAACCTAGAAGGCAAGGCATTTGACAGAAGATAACTAAACTCAAAAAAGTGTAGTATATTTATCCTACAAAACCCTTTTATTAGTGTAATGAAATACTACAATGGAATGCAAGGTCAATTCTTAGTGGACTGAAAATACCTTGATTTAGCACTAATATGTTACCCAACAATCACTGTAAGTAAAATAAAACATCATTCTAACCTTTATTTTATCTCGAACTGAGAATTTGGCCTGCATTAAAAAGGCAGTGACATCGGTTCTTGATTTTGGAACTCGAGGAAGGATGTCTCTGAGAAAACCAGCAGCCATTTTTTCTCTAAAGGAAGGAGGCGGAATCAATTTTACAATTGCAAGCTGTGATATTTTTTTTCTTTCTTCCATGCCTTCCATGATACCTTTCCACATTTTAAAGGCAAGTATGTATCGGATGTAAGAAAAAATATATTCTGAAGAACCCAGTGTATCTCTCAGAACTCTCCTGTTATAAAGACAAAATTAGGGTAAAATCATTAGCTTATATTAGTAATAAAAATAAAAACAATGAAATAAAGAACTAAATAAAAATAAAAAAAGTTAATTTATATAGCTTAACAAGATAGTGAATTATAAAACCTGATATTGCATCAATTATTTTACAAGGAAAATGTTATCAGATTGTATTAGAGCATAATTAATACATTATTTGAAAATATTGGTAAATGTGGACATCCAATATTTAGAAGGAAGGCCTTGGAAATCCAAGAATTTAAGAGGATTTTTTTTTTAAATTTGATCAAAGCGAGGCAAAAAAAAATCAAATCAAAGTTTTACCTATGAAAAAATAACTTTCTTGTTATAGGACAAAATATTCAAACTAAATTTAAACTAAAAACCGCTTNTGGTTTTTTTTTCAATAAAATTTGACACTTAGAATTTAGTTCAATAGCCACATCGGTCCAATAGGTGTGTGTGAATTTAAAATTAAAAGTTTACTTATTAAAAACATTTTATTATACAGTTTCCCAACTTAAGTATAAAAAATAATTTATATAAATCGAGTGTTTATAATTGATATAATTTACTTTATATTCATACGTTTCATGGCCTAAGAAAGATTTAGCTAAGTGGAATTGAACTATGTAATATACATTCTAATAAAATGCATAAGTAGCCACAATTAATTGTTTTTCACAGCAAAACCCTTATCAGATTATTAATATGAAGACAAGAAAAGATTCAACAAAAGAGAGTGGGGTTAACTCACTCCAACTCGTTCAATAAAAAAACACATGCTATAGCTTTCCTATAAATTTAATTAACATAATGAATATTAATTAATTATATAAGATTTGAATAATTATTTCACAACATCTGATAAACAAAGAAAAAATTAAAAATCAGAAATTCAAGATGTAAAAGAATTTACTATCCGATCTAAATGTAATAAAAGAGACAAAATCTAACTAGTATTATAAATAAAATAATTACAGTATGTTACCAGTGATTAGTATAAGCACATCATTTGGAACAGGGGATAGTTACCATGAGTCTGAAAGCCGCAATTTTCTATTAATATTATCTCACTATTAAACTTAAAATTATTATTAAAACAAATAATCCACTAAATTTGGTGAATCAAGAGTAGAGATGAATCTAAATAAATCCATAACCAGAATTTTTTATTAATATTTTCAATCAAGCAGCCACAATTATTAATTGCATAATAACAGTTCCTAATGATATTATATGATCACAGAATAATATTAATTAAAAACTACTACTAAATATTTACTGTATTTTGTTATTAAAAGAATTTGAAACATTAAGATTGGGGTTTACAAGAAACTGTAATTTTAAATATATTTGTCATTATATGCAGAAACTATGGTGATTTCCATTGTTTTCTTGAAGGTGGTTATAGATAAGGTAAACAATTAATTGAACTGTAAAAGCCAAGAAGAATAATGAAGGAAGAAATTGAGGCTGGCTCTAAGACAAATGGGAGAAGAGGAATGGAGAAAACAGTGCAGTGCCCCTATCTTTAAAATGTTTTAGAGTATAATTGCAAGAAAATTAATTTTAAAATATACAAGTTCCAAGTATTTTTTCATAACAGTGACAATAATGAAGATATTTAATATGTTTAAATAGAGAGTTTAAGACCATAGAGATTATTAGTATTGAATATTTGCTGAGGTTCGATCAAGGTTGATAAATAAAAAAAAATTGATATTTTTTTAAAATTGTACTTTTTTTAATCAACCTTGACCGAATCCCAACAAAAATTCTCTACTAATTATTCAATATGGTGTCATACCCCTCCCCCTCAATGCTTTGAATTTAAAAAAAAATATGTTCACTAATTTTTAAAGATCTAATATATTTATATAAATTATATTCCAAATTTGGCTGTATATATAAATATATGTGGATGAGTTGTGGATGAGTGTGTGTGTGAAAATAATATAATTCCTTGATTTGGGTAATCCTATTTGTAATGTGGGTTGAAATTAAGTTTTTACAAAGAATGTGGGTTGAAATTAAGTTTTATGAAGAATGTGGGTTGAAATTAAGTTTTTATGAAGAAGTAACATAAATTATAAAAAGGAGATAAAAATTTGGAATTCAGAAAAATTTAAATACTTACTCTAAGATGATTTTAGTTGGGGTTCGGTCGAGGTAGATCCAAAAAAACACAAATTAAAAAAATGTATTTTTTTCAATGAAGGATTATCTGCCAACGTTTCGGCTTACATTGTAAGCCATCTTCAGGGCTTTAATGATATTTCAATTTTTTTCTTGTCAATAAGTTGTTTGTTTGCATGTTTTTTTTCAAATTGGTTCTTTTTCAATATTGTTTTTCATAAACTTTTAATTGTCTTACACAGCTTTCTACTTTCATACTCTTGATATCACATTATATTATAATTCTCTATTATACTAATTTCAAATATTACTGTATTCTCATGACATTGTATTTCTACAGCCCTGAAGATGGCTTACAATGTAAGCCGAAACGTTGGCAGATAATCCTTCATTGAAAAAAATACATTTTTTTAATTTGTGTTTTTTTGGATCTACCTCGACCGAACCCCAACTAAAATAATCTTAGAATAATATCTACGGTCAACAAACTCTCATTTTAAATACTTACTTTTATTCATTGTACCAACTATTTGCTATTAAGGTTCACAAATTTTAAAATTAACTATTTTTATAACTATTACTTTTTACAGTTCGGACTATCATATTAAACCCATGAAAACAAATGCGAATGAAATAATACAGTGATTTCTTCAGGAATAAGATGAAATGGCATAAGTTAAAGTTTTAGATGCAAGATGTCATTGTTTCTCCAGTATCTCAAAGATAACTTTTTCTGATTATGTAAGTCATTAAATAAACTTTTTTTTACTTATGTAAACCACAGGGAAATTAACAAATTATGACGATAATTTAAAGTGACCCACCAGGAAATGAAAATAAGAAATAAATGGGAAGAAATACAAAATAAAATAAAAGCTGAATGGCTATTATTCCAAGAAGCTCTCTAGCTATGCTTTAGATATATATAATTTTTTATATGCTTACTTTTTATACTATATATAAAAATAATTGTTTTAATTTGAATTCCTAAAATAATTAAACTTAGCAAATACAATAAAACAGGTTTGTTACATATTCTGATAACTTGTTTGAACTTCTTAAAGGTGAGCATCATAGATAACATAAATTCTCATTCTTTTCTTTTCTTTCATTATAATAAAATCTATACTGGCTTAATAATTCATTTTTCATTAAATATTACATATTATTGCTTAAAAATTTGAACTTTTTATTTTTACCAATACTTCTTCCAGGTTCGACCATGTCTTGGAGTTTTTAGGTGCCAAGCTTTCGCACATCGTACCAGTCTCTGCCACAGGCACGTTAGTGAAGAGGGACTTCACATGTCCCTCAGAATCCTCCTCAGTCAGAATCTTCTGACTGAGGAGGAATTAAAACTTGCGGAGATATGTTTAAGATCCACCTATTTCCTCTTCAATGGGGAGTACTATTCACAGCTCAATGGTGCAGCCATGGGATCGCCTCTAAGTCTTATTGCAGCGGACTTATACATGGAAGCATTTGAACAAATGGGGCTCTTGCCTCAGACTCCATAGCATACCATAGCAGTCCTCCATAGCACTCCATAACAGTCCTCCATAGCAATCCTCCATAGGACCATACCACCATAGCAGTCCTCCATAGCAATAGCACTCCTCCATAGCACCATAGCAATCCTACATAGCACTCCATAACCATAGCACCATAGCAATTCTCCAAAGCAGTCCTGTGCTGGTACAGGTATGTAGACGACACCTTTGTTATTTGGGGGCACGGCCGCGAATCTCTGGATCTGTTCCTCAATCACTTAAATAACATTCATACCAGAATACTATTCACCATGGAGTTGGAAGAGGATGGTAAATTACCATTTTTGGATGTGTTGGTAGAAAGAAACAGATGCAGCCTCAGCCATTCAGTATACAGAAAACCCACACACACAGACAGATATCTTCACGCAAACTCGCATAACCACCCGGCTCAGAAGGAAGGGGTCACAAACACCCTACTCAACAGAGCAGAGATGTTGTCAGAAAAGATTCAACTACCCAGGGAAAGAAGACACTTAAGGATCGCATTTATTAAAAACGGCTATGAAAAGGAAGTTTTTGACAGGATTCTGAGAAAAAGGAATCGACGACAGAACAAGGAGGAAGAAAACAAGAAAGAATACAGAGGGCAAGCGACTGTCCCTTATGTAAAAGGAATAACTGAAAAGATAGCCAGGATTCTTAAGAAGCATAATATTAGAACTACGTATACCATGGATAAGAAAATGGCCGACATTCTTCTAAATTCCAAAGACAAGTTGGGCCTGAGGACTCCAGGGGTATATAATATTCCCTGCTCATGCGGAAAGTCATACATTGGTGAGACTGGCAGAACCATCGATACAAGATTAAAGGAGCATATTGCGGACATAAAACACAGACGCACTGAAAAATCAGCTTTAGCAGAGCATTTCGCAGACACTAGCCATCACATACAATTTGAAAACACCTACATTATCTCATACCTTATATTCTCCGTCTTCATTGGTTTCTGTACACCATCTCCCGTTGGCGAGCGCTTTCGGACATTGTCCATCTTCTGGCCGAATACATACGTTCACTGTCACGGTCCGTATTCAACTGTCCACAGTTGAATACGGACCGTGACAGTGAACGTATGTATTCGGCCAGAAGATGGACAATGTCCGAAAGCGCTCGCCAACGGGAGATGGTGTACAGAAACCAATGAAGACGGAGAATATAAGGTATGAGAGTTCTATATTCATTGGTGGTAGAAATAATAATAACCCTTTAGATTATTTACCTACATTATCGCTAAAGAGAGCAACTACTACCAACGGACAATTAAAGAAGCTATCAAAATAGCGAAAAATCCAGAGAATATTAACAAAGAAGATGGTTATAAATTAAGTTAGAACTGGAAACCCACTTTATTTCAGAGGAAACCAGTTAGGGGAGCTCCTATTGGCACTAGAAGCATGACTAGCTGTTCCAGAGAGTTGACGTCAGAAGGCCACGCCCATTGGGAAGCAGCAGCCAATAGGAAAGCAGGAAAGCTCCCCGGGTAAAATGAACAGCTAATGGGTATGAAGGCTAAGATCGAGGCCCGAACCATGAGGGGTATATAAGGCCCTTGCACCTAGCGACGCTCTCACTCTCCATTCAGCCCTGAAGAAGCCATCACACGATGTGCGAAAGTTTGCCACCTAAAAACTCCAAGACACGGTGGAACCAGGAAGAAGTATTGGTAAATATGTCTGAGGACCGTGGAAGCCTACATGAACATATTTTTATTTTTATTAAATTGTTTACTTTAGAATCTTAGCAAGAAAAAATATCTATGGGTTACTCATTCATTGAAAAAGTATCTATGTAGTTCAGATTTAGTTAAGGAATATAGATTCTAAAGTACTATTTCAATTTTATGCCTAATTTAAAAAAAAAAAAATTCATCTCCACAGACATTAAAGAAGATATAAAAGATCAGACCAAACTTATTGATAATTATCAAAACACTTATGTATTATAAAAAAATATAGTGAAAGAAAAGTATACAATAATTATTTAAAAAATATAGTAAAGATAAGTATACAATAAAATTCATCTATCAATATTTTTTGAACCATAAAAGTCTCAGCAAGAGGCAGGTGGAGTCAAGAGTTCACGTTTTCTTTGACAAGAAAAACTCCTCTCCCAATTATTATAATTCACTAAGTAACAGCTAAATTATTTGTTTTATTTGGTGGTTTTCTTAGTTTCAAACTAAATACCACACCTGTTCTTAACTCGCACCTGACATTTCAGGTTATTTCCACACCTATTGGTCCAATTTTGCTGTGATGAATTTTGCTATGCTTTTTTTATTTATTTAAAAGCAATACTGAAGTCCAATAAGAGAACTAATTGTAGCTTCTAGACTATTTAGTATATGGTGTATGTAGGGTTCAGGTGAACCCCCACTCCTAGCTGCTATTGAACTTCACTATATAACTCTTAAAATAAAATAAAATTTCATGTTTCAAATTAAACTCTCCATGAGAAGAGGATAAATTTTCGTGGTTAACACTTCGGCAGTGAAGATATGAAAAGTCACACTCATGCCATTTTTGACCTGATATTAAGTCCTCCCAATTTCTCAATTTTAAAATTATTCTATACATCATTTTATGACATACAGTAGAACTTTTCTATATCAAAAATCCCCATATATCGAATTTTCTTTAAAACTCATTACACAGAAAAACTGTTTCTTTATATCGAAAAAAAATTAAGAATTTAAAGGTTCACTACAGAAAGAGGATTTTGAGAAGAATATTATGGGCCCTGGGGACTGAAAAACCCCCTTCAACTGCTATAGATCTGAGAACAAGCATAGCAGAGATTGCAAAGGTTTGGCAAAATAATGTTTTACAAAGGCCAGCTTTTCTGAAACACTAACTAGTGTAGAAGATGATGTGTGTGATAAATGACGTACACACAAGTTGACAATATTGTCAGGAGAAAAACTATATTGGCAGTGAGGTTGAACTCGATCAATTTTTTCAGATTGACAATAATGTTGTTGTAGCCGAATACCCTACTGACGATGACATTTTAGCCTCTGTTCATAGTGAGCAAACGAAAGAAGAGGAAACTGATGATCAGCTCGAAGAGGAAGAACCTGCAAGACCATCAAAACACGAAATACTGTCAGCTTTTGAGGCTTACAGTTCATAGATCATGTTCCAGATGAGATACTTTCTGGGCTAAATAAGTGCGGACATTTTTATGATGAAGTATCTAAATGTATTGTACAAAAAGACATAAGATCTTACTTTAAGAATATGTAACTCTTTCAGGTAATGAAATTTTTATTATTACCTTTGTTAGTAAATTCCTAATTAAACATTACTATGCCATTTGTACATTCATATGAATACATATACATAAGTACATACATTCATTTGTGTATTTCATTTAAAAAAATAAAATGAACCAAATTTGTATATTAGTTACACATACAACACCACATCCCTCTTTTCCTTTATTATCATGTTGATAAGGTGCAAAAACCCTATCAATGTGATAAAAATTAATCTTTGTCAACTAAAAATGTACATACATTCAAGTGTTTCCATATATCCAAATTTCTATAAATCAAATTTTTTTACTGGAACCTTGTAATTCGATAAATGGAGGTAGAATGGAGGTACAGTAGAAACTGTATATTATTTTATAACTATAGGAAGTAAAATAACAAATAATGTCAGTTCTGTGAGTTGCATTTGTTGTGTTTAAGAACAGCTTTTTGGTTTATTTAAGTTTCGACAAAGAACCTGATACCTGTCTAACTCTCATTAAAATATCTACCAAAATATTACATTTTTAATTATTTGGGAACCTAAAAGAACCATTCCTAGTGTTGGCAGCCTGGGTAAAAATTGACCCAGTCTTTGCTGCCAGAGTATTAAGCTCTGAAGATAAAATCTTTGATTTCAAAACCAGTCTGGTTTAAAAATAAAATAAACTAGTGTCTTCTCATAAGAAAAATAAAAAATACAGAAACTTTTTAAGTATTTTCTTTTAAGCTTAATATACTAACTTCTGAAAAACTGTTACTAAAGTCGAGACCTTCACAAATAAAAATGAACTCAACAAGAATCTAAAGAAGAGGAAGTTTATAAAACTCAAATATGTTTAACTTTTTCATAACATATTAATGGTATTTAATTTTTACTTTTTTGAGGTTGATTTGACTAATTTTAGGGCTGAATGTTAGACCTATGCAGTAAATAAATATAAAAAGGATGATAATCCTAAGAACTGGATTTTCTTTAAGTTTCTTATCCTGAACACGAATACAATATATACTTAATTATTTTATACCTTTATGAATATAATGAACTACCATACATTTTAAATTATTCATGATATATCTCTTTAAATGCCTTAAGAATACATTGACAGTCACATTACTGATTCAAAACTCTAGATTTGAGTTGGAGAATCAAGTGAAAAGAAAATAAATATACCAGATCTCTTATATAAATTTTGTTTATATTATTATTAACAAAACATCAATTTATGATCAAATAATTAAACAATTTTAAGAGTTTCAAGCAAATACAAACTCATTATAAAAATGAACTATTTTTTAAACATCCAAGTATAAAGAAAATTGCTATAATTTATAGAATGAGTGAACTGAATACAATTCCACAACTTATAAAAAAATGTGTCACTAAAATTACCTGGTCACCTTAGGTTTAAAATTATAATAAACAATGAAAATAGAATAAACATTTACTAACCGGAATATGAGGTCAGACAATTCCTTGAAGCTTTTATGTATAATTTTTGATTTCAGAACAGTATCTAAGATGTGGTCCTGAGACCGGCCTAGAATGTGTAAATAATTGTTAGATTTAGTCAAAAAACTAAGAAATATATATTAATATCAGATATTAACAGGAACTCACCAAAATAAACGAGCAAAGAAGACGTGATCCTACTAGCTATTTTTAACAAACTTTCAGCCCCAGTCCTAGTGAAAATTAAAACCAGCATTACAACAAATAGAGAAACCGCTTCTATTTAATACTTGAATACTTGAAATATATAGCGTTTAATTTATTTTAAGTTCAAGAAACAAAAGATAAACAAAACAAAAAAAAACAATTGGTACCTAGATGCTTTTATTTCCATATCCAAATACATGGCCATAAGATCAGACATTTTCGCCAGATATGAGGAGTGCTCTAGTGGCTGAAAAATAATTCCAGTTTACTCCTCAATCTTCTGAATTAAAATATTGAAATGTGTTCAATGTCCAATTTAATTTGTTATACTTAACATTGAAACATATAACAACAATTTACTAAAATTTATTATAAAAAAATAAAATTATTTTCAAAATAAAAATTACCAAATATATAAAAAGTAAAATAATTATTTATGGTTTTAAAAATATATCCTTTGTTATTAATATATCCTTTGTAATTATGCAATTTAGGAAGAGAAATATGGCTTAGTACATTAAAGTCATTTAATGGTCTCATTTTAACACGTGTGACGCGTAACCAATTAATGTAATACAACTTTAAAATAAATAAAACTAATAACTGTGCGAGCACTCTTAATTCAATTAGATATTATGAGACTGCGCACTGAATTACGAGCAATTGTGGCATTGCTATGATATAAAAACTGCCAATTGCCAATAAATTCATTAAAATGTTTAAAAATTCTTATTGATTTTAAATTAACATGTAACATCTATTATCCACAACTAACAAACATGCGCTATCCTTAAAAAAACTAACATGCAATAAACATGAATTAAACTCACTGGTTTGAAGTCAGAATACGTCATGTGGAAAAACATTAAAGCATCACTCATTATCCTCTTTAGTTTTGCTGCCCGATTGGGGCGTGAATAACAGTCTTTTACAGACTGCAATACCTGTCTAAAAAAAATTTTTAAAAATAAATAAATAAGAACAAAGCTTAAAAATAATTAAACAGAAAAGTAAAGCAGAAAGTCAGAAAATTTTTAAAGATAACAAATTAAAAGAAATTTAATAAAATTATTAAATGTTTGAAAAAAACTATAAAAAAAATAAAAAAAAATCAATTAGAAACTACTCAAGAAACTCAGAAATCATATGTACTTGAGTTTCCTAAAAAATTTCATGATGTAATATTTAAATATTAGAAAAATTTAAGCACTGATGGCAAGAGTTTCCACTTAAAATAAAGTATTAAAAACAAAAAAATACATTTTGGAAACTTAGTAAAAAGAAATGCTTTCCTGATCAAAAAATCTCAGAAATAGATTTTATTAATCCAAAATTTATAAATGCAATTCTTGAAATTTATGATATTTATAACAGAAATTTTCATTAAGATATTTGCAAATTGCTATANAAAGAAAGAAAAGAAAACTGAAGTTGAAGCAAATTTTGTATATTTCAACTTCAAAAAGAGAAGAAAAAAATTCAATGGTTATGGCAAATAAAAAAAATAAATGAATAAAAACAAATGAGCTTAAACTAAAGATAAATGTTTAATATTTTAAATTTAGGATGCCCTATGTCAGATGTGTAAAGAATTAATTCTTATGAGATGAGTGTATTTGAAATTGGATATAGATTAAAAATAACAAAAATAAGATTTTGGTTTATTACTTCTCAATAATAAACCTGTGTAATAAGCAAAAAAAAAATTGAATCTTCAAAATGCAGCCTCAGTATGATTTACAGAGAGTAGGTAAATCATGAAATACAACAATGGCAGCACAACAGTGGTCATCAACTATCTCGATGAAATAAATTTAAAACAAATCGCCTAGAGACACAAGTAAACTCCACTCAACTGCCTAACATAGTACTCTTCAAATATCCTCCTTAGAAATTTAGGGGCAAAATTAAGTTTATTTATATAAATTTAGCAGAACTACAATCTTAAGTCACAGTCCAAGCTGAGATCAATTTGGGACATCTAAGCTACACACAGCTATTACAAGTCCTACCAAGAACATACTTTCACAAAAAATAATAATGAATGGCTTTGATATGATATTTATTTCTCTCCAAATAGAGAGTAGTCAAAAAAAGGGAGTAAAACTTGAAGTCAATATGCCTTTCAAAGAAGCCCAAATGCAAAGTACTGTTCTTCCAGAAACTCTTTTCTTAAATAGGAATTAATCAAATAGAAGGATCTGTTATTCTTAATCTATTTATTAATATTTTTCAATTGGATGACATACTTTATTCAACCAAAGCTACCTTCAGAATTATGTTTTTGAGTAAACAAGCTTAAAGCTTAACTTTGAATTGTTAGAATTTCTTTTATATTGCATCTTTTTGTTTCGTAATCTCAAAAATATTTTATACTAATTTCACAGCTATTAGTGATAGCCTTCTTTTAAACTACTAAGGGTCGTGGAGAGAGGGGATTATCTCACAGTTAATAAATGACATAAGCAGAAATACATTTATAAAATTGTAAATAAATAAATATAAAACACATAATATTAGATATTAAGGTAAAAAAAAAAAAAAAGAGGCTGGCTCTAAGACAAATGGGAGAAGAGGAATGGAGAAAACAGTGCAGTGCCCCTATCTTTAAAATGTTTTAGAGTATCTTTTTTTAAGAGG
>KZ807422.1:129526-139780 GCA_000696205.2 Oncopeltus fasciatus
AAAAAAAAAAAAAAAAAAAAAAAAAAAAAAAAAAAAAAAAAAAAAAAAAAAAAAAAAAAGGAGGCAAGATCTTAATATTAGATTAATTAATCTCAGATAAATCAGGAATGTTTTCACTGATTATTATAAATTCAGTACGGTTTCACAATAACATAAGAAAAAATATATGGCAGTCGAGACCTAAAGGGAACACATGTTAGAATATTTTAGGTTCTCCTATAATACACACTTCTGTTGTAACTAAGAAGAAATCACCCCTCTAAAAAACTGTGTAATGGGAATCCTAGAATCCTTTACCATAGGCCACCTTGACTTAAGGCTAATACAAAGGTTTGGCATATAGGCCCTGAGTCCTATTTAATCAACAAAGCAAAAACAAGAAGAAATTGGGCAAGAGTATTTTCATCAATGTTACAAAATATCATTAATTTTAAACAAAATAAATAATAAGTCTTGAGTTTAGATTAATTGAATTTAGTTGCAATTAAATTTTTAATGAAACTTAATGATTTGGCCTATACAGTATAAAAATATTTTAATCACATTATATATCCTGTGTCACTATTGATATGATTTTGCTCACAACAAACTGATCCTTAATTTTAAAATTTAAGTCCCATTTTAAATGCCACAGCTGCAAAAATTGTGGACACTAGGGCATTGGCCAACACACAATCATGTGATTTTTTAGGTTAGTCTAGCAAGTTGAATTGAAAATTGACATGTTTTTAAAATGCTCAATGATATTCTTGTTTTTGAAAGTTGCACGAGTAGGACAAACATACTTCTTCAGGAAACCAGATGTCTAGAAACCGACAATGAGTGTGAAGAGTGAACTAGAAAATGAATAGAAGTGGATCCTATTGGACAAAATGTTTGTAGGGAGTGCTTCCTACTCATCAGTAGAAAGTACCTGGTTACTTTGGGGAAAATCTAGACTAAATTTTTTATAATAAAATAATTCAATAGTGTTGAAAATATATTAACAAAAAATTTAATCATGACTGAAAAAAAAAAAGTTCATCATGTTTTGATGAAGTATACTCTAGTTGATTCTATATCAGAAGAAAATATTATAATGATCTTTTTTTTTTTTTTTATGAGCATGCATTGATTGCCAAAGACCACCAATGATATTATTTTATTTATTATCTCACAATTATTAAGGATTAAAGATGGAATAAAAAGTTGTACTTTCCACCAAAATAAAATGCAAAAATAGTCGTAAGTCTTTCTTATTCATCAGAGATAAGAGTACTTAGTATACATAGCATTACACATATCAGTTTTCCTAAGAACCCAACAATATGGAGAAATAGAATAATCTAATATAACAAATTAGGAGCTATAACATATTGCTAGCATCATTGTTTCACAAATTTATTAATTCAGTTATCAAAGAGTTATAATTCTAATTGATGAACTCTATTCCCAACTTAGAAATTTAGTACCATTTATATCAATCTGAATCTCCGTGTCTATGTCTCCTGAGCTCGAGTTATAGCATCACTAAGGGGGAAGTTAATTGAGTAAACAAGGTCAAGTGGGTCAATCAACAGGGAATTCACACACATATATAGCTCTCACAGCTAAGGCAAGGGAAGCAAGTCTGGAGTTCACAGTTCAAACTAAGCAGTACATAGTCAAATTGATGTAACTATCCCTATAAACAGAAGTGTGTTTAATGATTTACAATAAAGCATTTCTAAAAATTTGATTTACCAATAAATAATACTAACTAATAATTTTTACATATTTTCCATTAAAACCTTCATCCTTAAATGTGAATAATTTAAATTATTAAAATAATTTTTTCAATAGTATATTATCAAGAATGAAAACACTTATCATAAGAAGTCACAGTTTAAAGACATTTTTATTTTAAAATTACTCACTAAACTGGCTTAATGGGAAACTGTATAAATTTATTATTATTTTTATTTATTTTCCCACTTCCCACCCCTGTTAATTCTTCATATTTGAACTGCTTCTAGACAAAACAGTTTTTCCCTATAACAAGCACTCATTGGGCAGGTCAGGAACCAAAGTTGTTGATAGTGACCTCTGGACTAATGTGAATAAATAAATTTATTCATTTCCAAGTTATTATTAAAATAATACATGTTTACTTGACCCCTGAAAAATCAATAAATAAGCAAGAATAAAAATCATTAATTTTATGGAATGAATTATCCAAATCCAGCACAAAAAGGTACTACTACAGAAACTAATAGGTTCTGCAATGAAACAAGATTATTTCAGAAGAGGGAAAAAAAAGTCCATACAACATAAGATGCAGAAGAATAAAAGAAAATTTGTCATGCAAAAAACTGTGCCAACTAAGCATCTATATATAACTGCATTAATGTATACATATTTACCACTTTTGTTTTTCTTAATAAACAAAGAAAAAAAAAATTTAATAATAATTTACTTTATTGCTTAATAATTTAATTTAATATACTGAGATTTTTTGATCTTAAATGATATTTTTAACTGCTATATTGTTTTCTAATCAAATTATGGATATGCTTCAAATGAATTTCAAGTTGGATTTTTGATCCCTTGCAAATAAATAAAGTTAAAGATTTGTAAAAAAAATTTAAGATCATGTAAAAAAAACATGAGATAGGCTTATCTGATTAAAGCCTTTTCTCAAATGAAAAACATTGCTTAAAATAATTTTTTTTTTCAACAATAAAGAAACTGACCTTATTTTTGCACTATAAAAACAATGGAGTAACTGTATTAAGGCAAAACAAACCCAAAAATTCACTCGCAGATTAACTTAACACTTTCAAGTTCAATGAACCCATTCTTAAAGTTCACATAGTTACCTATTTGACCAGAAATATAAATATATATTAAATATAACCGGTTTGAAAACACATCACCTTCTTTAGATTAAAATGAGGCAATCATTTCTTTGTGTTGCTTTTTTATTTTTATTTGTCAAGTATTTCTTCATTTTCTCTTCTCTTTTATCTCCTTAAGAGAGAGAGGTTTCAAATTCATTATAATTTGCTTTTCGAACCATATGCTTTAATTTTTAGAATGTATCAAGCTGTTCAATAAGACAGTTGCATTTCTATAATTCGAAAATCTCTTACACCTTTTTTATTTCTACAAATCAATTATTTTTTGTTCTGTGGTTGCAGAAGAAATTACAAGTGTATATATTTGGTCTGGTTTAAGCTTATTTTGAGAATTGATTTAAGTAACATTGTTTCCTTCACATAGCATCAGATAGTTTTATCTTTTTTTTTTTACGTATAATTATTATTAACATTATTTTTATTAATAGATTCATTCTTGGCATTTCTATGGTTTGTCTTTAAATTGTCTTTTCTTTGTGGCAAATAAAAATTGGTTAAAGTTTAAAGCTCCAGTCTGGAAATGTCAAAATAAGGTTGACAACCTCACATAAAATAAAACATGATAGGAAAAAAATGAGTTTTTATTATGCACATAATATATTTATGTTTTAGCCAATAATGTGCTTTTCCAATATGTTAGGCTATGTACTAAACCATGGTTAGGGTTTCTACTATATAAAATGTTTATTTTGCAAAGATTAATTTTGGATTCCTATGAAAAAAAAAGAAAAAAATCCCTTTTGAATGGTTAGTTAGAAAACTAATTTACAAGGTTGTTTTCATATTTCATTGCATTGTGTTCTATTTCATTCCGACTAATCCATTTTCTACAACATAAAAAACTGCAGTAGGTATTATGATCGCCATAATGTTTTTTTCACTCACGGCCTCCTCTTTGACTAATAATAATATAGTTGAACTGTTGCATTGCAGTATTTTCAAAAACTATTAAATATAAACTACATATAGATTTGCGTATATTTCTGGATTCACTCGATGTTAAAATTCCAGAAAATGAGTTGTAGATAAGAAAGCACTTGTATATTTTTAAAAAAAACACTTTAAATAACAAAGAAATACCATTTATTTCAAATTATAAATATGTAACTTAATTCTAAGAAAGAATTAATAAAACATTATAATCAATTAGATTTACCCTCCATTTTAAAAAAGAATGGAAATAGGTTATATATATAATTCCATATAAAAAAAAAAATAGAATAAGAGAAAATTGTTAGATGTACAACAAATAAAATTCTTGATTGATCCTTCTTAGAAGAAAATAAGATAAAGGTCAATTCAATAAGTATCAACACACAGACACTCACAATTATAGACTCAGGAAATTTTACCTTTACTATCTAGCATAATTTATAAAATAAAGAAACCAAATTCAATTGTTTGGAACAACATTTTTCAAAATGAATTTTTTTTTTTTCCGGTGAATCCATAGGTCATTAATTGCTAAAATCAGCTTAGATTGATTTAAAAGAGTTCCAAATAAAAAATTTATTAATGTTTTTGTTGTTATTAGATTTATGAAAAAAAGAAAAATTTTAAACAAAAATTTTTAAAAGTAATAACTNTATTTTGTAAACTAATTAAAAATAATATCTTGAGGTTTATTTAAGATGGATCTCCCTTTGGAAAAATAAAAACTAAAATAGATACTTTAACTTAGAGATTGTTTATTGGTCAAATCAGACAAGAGAGAAAGGATTTTAGAAGAAGAAAAATTGAAAACTGCCAATATCTTCATTACTATTAGTAGAGGCAAAACATTATAAAACATAATAGGTAAAATATAAAATTTCAGGAGAGTCCTCTACTACACAGTAGGGTTACCTAACGAAGATAGCCACCTGATTTTTATGGCATTTTACTGCATCCCATTTTTCTTCTTTTTTTTTTTTTTTTTGTAAATGGTAATTTGGACTTTTGTTTCACAAAGAGTGTATGTATATTAGTATCTAAATTTCTTATCAATTCCCTTTTACCCCAATGAGTACAATAGCAATAGTCTTACTTGTGAAAGAATTTCATTAATTTTTCTAGACTTCCCATGCTGGTCATGCCAATTTCGGATTGGCAAAGCTTTCTGAAGTCTACGACCCATGGAAAAGTTTGGAGAAGAAGCTGTTCTGGAGACAGGTTCTCCAGATTAGCTGCCGATGGTATCACACTTTCTGGAGCTGAAACAAAGAAATAATAGTATTTAGGTCTATTAAATAATAGCATTTAAAAGAACTTCAGACTAAAAGAGTAAAATGTTTTATACAAAGACACTTTTTTTTTTTTTTTTTTTTTTTTTTTAAGAAAGGAAAATTATTTTAAATTGAAAAAAAAAACTGTTCAAATAAGCAGGTTAAAGTTATGTGCATAATGAGGAGGTAGAGATATAGGTCACTGTAACTGTGAAATAAAATAACCTCATTGTATTCAATGGGAGCATGCAGTTGAAGAGTTGGAGGTGGTGGTCATAATGAATAGTACGGTTAAACTATTCCATTTCGTTTAAAGGGAGCACACATTGTTGGAACAGAGAGAACCTGAAAATTGGTTCACTCGCTCCCTAGAAATTTTATGGTCCGCCAACACAACAAATTTTGAAGTGAAAGTTATGTTCTGATTTTTCAGGTCTATTACAAGCCCTTCTTCTTATCCAACATCGTATCTTTATGGCTAATTTTTTTAAACCAATGCTGTGCTGTGAATTGGTTAAGAATACCTTTCCCTTCATAATAATTTGATGAGTTGCTTCAATAGCAGTGAAATTTTTTCCCAGTAATGCCTTAAAAATAAGAGAATTTTGTAGGACACTGTCATGTTTCTTCTTCAAAACAAATAACTAAACTGAACCTTTTTTTATTTGTAGAGGAAAAGTTTAAAGGGACTGAACACATTTAGAGAATGCTCTAAAGGGATAATTAAGCATAGGTAAGAATTAAATAGAACTAGAACATTCATAGTGCTTTGAAATCCTGAATTTGTTAAAACAGTAAGTTTTTTTTTTTTTATTATACACTTCTTTATAATTTAAAGAAACCACTATACCATACATTTTATCTTTTTAAATATGAACTATTTTATTAATTCACGTTTAATTAAAACTTGAAGTTATTAAAATTTGTACTAACTGGTATTTTATTTAAAATTTATTTAAAAAGTAAAGTAACTACTGGGGGGAAAATAGGGTGAAAGGTATTTATAGTATAGACATAACAAATCCTGTCAATTTTTTTAAAATTTACTTTATAAGTAGAGTTAAAAGCAGTAAAATTTACTATAAATGTTCTGGAGACCTTTTATCATTAGTAGTGATATGTTGCCAGGTTTGGAACTACTATTCAGTGTACTGAATGCCCAACATCATTGAATGAATACAATATCGTAAGTACAAATTGTAAAGTTTTAATAGACCACAAGTTGTTCATTTATTTGAATGAGCATAGTGAATCAATACTATACTTAGCAATAAAAACAGTATCTCCACGTTTTGATTCCACATTTCAGAATCATGAGCCAACTTCCAAAAAGTACTTCTCTTGGGATCAAACAAATCAAAAATATATTTCAAACTCTACATGAATTTTTGTGTAATAGTAGCAAAGATTTCCATACCTTTGGTATAAGTGATGTACAAGAAAAAAAAATACATATCTTTAAATTGTACATTTTTGGATCAACCTTGACCGAACTCCAAGAAATTTGTTATGACTATTTATGTTTTATCTTGTACCTTAAATTATGCAAGCAACAGATTGAGTATAAAGAAGGAATAAATCAAAATTTACAGTGAACTAAGAGAAGACCTGTAAGTTGAAAATTAAAAAATACATTCAAAATATTTAACTAGTACTTTATTAAAACTTAAATAATACAGCTAAAATGATCATATTGAGGTTTAATATTTCTTCAAATATTCTCCTTTTTCTTTTATGAGATGAAGAGATAGAACTTCTATAAAATTTATGTCATGAATCACATGCCGGTGATGAGAGTGGGGTGTTTTTAAAGGAAATCTTAGTAATTCAATGCATCATTTTACTTAAAACATTCATTAANGGGATAATTAAGCATAGGTAAGAATTAAATAGAACTAGAACATTCATAGTGCTTTGAAATCCTGAATTTGTTAAAACAGTAAGTTTTTTTTTTTTGTTTTTTTTAATACAATCCTTTATAATTTAAAGAAACTACTATACTCTAATGGGTTATTATTCCCTTTCTACAATAGACAATGAGACGACAGCTTGTAAAGGTTTTGATGAGACTTGTGCATGAAACTTTTGGACCTTCCTAGATAAATTTAAATCATACTCCCTGAAAAATACTGAGTGGATTGGACAATTGATTATATTTGTTGCACTCCTGACCATGTGCTTAAAACAGTCTTTTCTTTTCTTAATTACTGTTATGTGAATGCCTACCTCTTTGTATTATGGATCGATTATAACTATAAAAGAAAATACAATGGCTACCAACCGGCTTGTGTGTGTTCTATGTGTCTCCCCTTATCCATATTAATCCTGTATATAACAATTACATGTATGATACATGGTAGTTATGTGATTTTCAACTCTAAACTTGTAAAATGTCATATTTTTTTCTTCTTAAACAGGCATAAGCTGAACAGATTTCTCATGATTTATTAACACTCCATTGATTGATAATGATCTGAGAGATTGACTAAGTTTTTATATCAACTATTATTATAAGTTGAACTGAATAACATTTTTTAAATGTTTTATTAACATCAGTTAGTAGACCCTCCCTCTACATCCACATACATTGCCTTCATTTTTGATATCATAATACAAGCAATTGAGCAAGCATTTAAAGACAGGCTTCAACAAATACGTAATTTGATCTCACAAGCAGAAAATAACTAAAGGTAAAGATACAACAGTCAAGAAGGCTGTGTCAATATCAATAATTAATTCTTCAATATCTTCCTTAATATGTGTTAAAGTCATAAAACATAAATACTAGTAAAAACTAAGATATTAATTTTTTTAAATTTATTTGAACCATTTGAAGAATATATTAATGGATCCATTTGCAAAGGTAAATGAGGGTTTAGAAGATGAAAAACTGTAAATGTATTTGTTTCATCATTAAAAAATTTTTTGAACCTTTTATTTTATTTTATATTATATTTATGTAACATAATATAAACAAAAGAGCAATTGATATTTATATTAAAAAAGTAATTTCCTAACATTTTTTCTCTATAATTTGTTATACTTTTCAACCCCACTTAACTTTTACCTGATTTAAGCTATTACCAAAATCAACAGATAGCTATTAAGTTCAAATGGAGATTATTTCATACCGTAAATATTATTATTAGATGATTTTTGTTGGGGTTTTACCTTGACCGAACCCCCAACAAAAATCATCATATGATAGCTAAAAAGGAAGCTCTCAAAAAATAAACTTTGTTTCCCTAGTTTAAAAATAGTTAGAAAAAAGAAG
Organism: Oncopeltus fasciatus; assembly: GCA_000696205.2. Classification (NCBI taxonomy): domain Eukaryota; kingdom Metazoa; phylum Arthropoda; class Insecta; order Hemiptera; family Lygaeidae; genus Oncopeltus; species Oncopeltus fasciatus. The sequence goes on from KZ807422.1 coordinate 137,881, forward strand.
GAATTAGTTACATTAATTATAATATGCTTGATATATATGTTTCACAAGCATAATGTTATGTTATGAAAATAATAATTTGAATCGTAATGAAAATGTGGGATTACATTACCAAAATTATCATCATGATTATAAGGAAAATAAATGACAGAAAAATTACATATGTAACATTCTATACAATTTTTTTAAACAATAATATATTAAAGATTTTAAAATTTGATTTTACTTTAAACAAACCCTCTTTCCTAATCAATTGTAATTTTTAATGGCTGGCAGAAAGCAACATAAATACTTAATTTTTTTTTTTTTTTAGTATAAAAAGGGAAGCCCCACCCAATCATTCTAGGTTCTTAATCAACGTATTTTATATGTGCTTTAACAAAAGTATTAGAATTTAGTTTTAAACTTATTATGTTTAAGTTTCAAACATTTTGATCAAAACATTAATGATTTTAGAATTTGGTCACCCTTAAACCCATCACAACCTATTACAGTGATTAAAGACCTAAATATCTGTTTTTTTAACTGTTTTCAGGGTTAAGGAACTCATCTCATGGGGAAAAAGCTGACATATTTTTATAAGCTTTATACGTGTAAAATCTTTACATATTCATTTATATAATTTCTATCATATAAGCACAAATGTCTATAAAGTTTGGACAAACCATATTTTTAGCTTCTGACATGATCAGTGAATTATTAAAAACTTTTATTAAATGTTTAATTATAATCCTGACGTGACATTTCCTTAGGTCATATTGATATCCTGTTGAAAAATAGATGGGAAGAATTTCCAGGTTATTTCTCCAATTGGCCCATGCATAAAATTCAAAAGGTAAACATGGATCAGAGAGACAAACTTTATGGTATTTGGCCAAGTAAAGATAGGAACAAAACTGGTTGCAGCAGCTTAATTATGGCATTTGTGCATAGGAAAACCTATAATTGAACAATCACACATAAAACAGACAACATGTGTTCACAACATGTGAATTAATACTCAATGGTACAAAAGCCAAATAGGCAGAAATAAATATTTAAAATGCAGTAAATTATTATTCGCTAGATTATTATCTTGTACTTTAAAAATACTGCAAATTATTTCAGAATAGTTTATTTAATTTTTTTACATATTTATTAATATGGTATGCATTTGTATTATCTTAATTAACATAAAAATTGTGGATATAAAACGAAACTATTAAACCATTGTGAATTTGAAAAAAAATCTCTCTCAGCTTTGAATGATGAAGATATGATATAAAGCATGAGAACAACCCAAGATTTTGATACATTTGTAAAGAAAAACAAAAACTGAGTACGATAGAGAAATTGTAAGAGTTTTAACCAATAATTTAATCCATGAAGTCATTTTATCACTTTAAATTTAATTACATATAGGAAAGGCAATTACAAATTACGTTTATTATATCAAAAAGATAAGGTCAACGATAAGATTTAGAAAATTACAGCAAGATAGTTAGTAGTAGTAACTTACAAATTAAAAAAAAATAAAAAATAGAAAATATTGGCCATTTAATTACTAAGACCTATGTAGTTAAAAAAAAATCTATTTTCACGATAAATTTAGTATGTATGACAAAATACTAAGGGATCAAAAGTGTAAAGCTCAACACTTTATTTAAATGGCACAATCTTTAAGTAAGTAGCTTTAACAATTTGGCAGTTGGTGCAATTTGAAACGTATAAATCTCAATCAATTAAGGGATCAAGCTCATATAAAATCTGATATCTTATTATGTCAAAAACTTATCCTATATCCCAAATTTGAAATAAAATTGGGTACATTCTTTTCTGAGAAATATTTGCAGTGGTCAGACTTCAGATGCTGGACAGTTGTATGGATATAACAACTAAGAATTGGTATCCCCCCCCCCCCCAA
>KZ807422.1:163718-202832 GCA_000696205.2 Oncopeltus fasciatus
TTATTAAGGAGGACTGGCGGACATTGACCTCTGCGGAGTGTGAAGGTAACATTAACTGATTTCTTCTCATTTAGGAGTATTCGCCAGCGTTTTGACCACTGGAAAATGGAGTTAAGGTGGGATTGAAGGTTTTTTGAGGCAGTGTCAGGATCTGGGTTGCAGGAGAGTATGGCTGTGTCATCTGCATAGGACGCGAGGAGTGTGTCAGGATGTGTTGGGATGTCGGCAGTGAAAATGGTATAAAGAACAGGACCAAGGACGCTACCCTGTGGAACTCCCGCTTCAACGGGGTAGAGGTCAGAATACTCCAGACCAGTGCGGACTTGAAAGTATCTATCGGAAAGATAGGACATGCACAGGAAATTGTCGACATTTAAAGTTCGTCACGCAGGGGCTGCGTAATCTAAGAAGATTTCCCATATGTTTAACTAAATATGGCCATAAATTAGAGTGAATGGGGAAATATAATTTATAAGCCGGAGGGAACAATGATCGTATAAGGTATGACCAATGAAGTTTGCTCTAGGCTGGCAGTGGGGGAAGCGCTAACCCACTGTAGAGATATTCGTAAATTTCTTCCTTAATATACATTTTTCGTTAAAAAAAAAAAAAAAAAAAAAAAATGTTAAGGAACGTATAGGTATGTAAGAAAATTTAACTTTACACCCGCTTTATTCTTTAACTTTTTCGGGACTTAAATAACGCAGATATTAAGATTATTGTTGGCTCTCCTCTAACTTTCCCCCTCTCCATCATACGATTTCAACCAAAAATAGTATTGCAACAAAAATCTAAAATAACAAATTTGTTTTCAATATTTAAAAAAGTATTGGTTCTGCCCTATACTCTATGCATTCTTAAATAACTTTCATAATGACTTTTGGGGGGGGGGGGGATCTTATAAAATGTCGAGGAAGGATTGGTTGGGGACTCGTTCTTGGGATTTTTAAGAAAAAAACTGATTTGTAACAAAAAAGTTTATCGTTTAAATGGAGAGTTATTGGCCGAGAGGGGATGTCTTGCCACCTAGATAAAATATTCATGACTGAAGTCCAAGAAGATAGCATAGAATTTAAGCCGAAACTTTGACAGATAATAAAAAATACACATTTCTTTCAAATTGTATTTTTTTGGATCAACCTTGACGAACCCCAACAAAAATACTCTACTAAAAAAGTTGTTATTGCCAGTGATTCAGCTTAAATTACAGAGCAACGAAGGGTGACAAAGGTACAGAGTCTCTTGCATTAATGTAACTAAAGCTTTAGCTTCAGTGTAATAAAAACAGTAATAAAAATACATTTTACACTTATTTTGCTTATATATTTGTCATAACGCTTAAAATGACGAAGAAACTATGATTGTAATCAGGGGTATAACAGACCAAGATATTAAACCACGAGAAAGACATCAATTGCAACACTTGTGAAATCCCCGCAGGAGATGCAACATTTAATCTTCGTGGAACGAAATGATTCATCTCAACAATCTATTTCTGAAAATGCTCATAAGACTTCCTTGACTAGTAAATATATTCAGCAAAGCCAAGAAATGATTCATTAAATTCTATCTCAACATGGAGACAAAATAAAAAAAGTTCGACATTTTTCGCGTTTCTCTGAATAAAGTGTCCACTACCAATAGGGAGTAATTTTGAAAACGATAATTCTTTTCACGTATGGTGAACCATGATCCATTTTTTAAATAATACATAAAAGCCTTATGAAGGAATAATTCAGAGATAGGAACTCGGTACGCCGTGACTAACACTTTAATAACTCAATACACAGATAACTATACAAGAGGTTTTATGCCTCCTAGAGGGTTTATAATACCAAAAGTTTTACATTAAAATAATGTATAACATACATAACATATTATATAATTCAACAAACTCAATGATTCTAAACTAACCAATCATGAATAAGGAAAAAAAATATTATAAATTCCTTTCACCTTAAAAAAAAAAAAAAAATAATAGAATTCACGGTAAATTTTTACGGTAAATTTTAAAAGTGCTAACAGTAAATTTATTTACATTATTAATTGTTTAACTAGTCGTTGAGATCGCAGACAGGGTTTCATGAATAATCTCAATATTATGTTCGTCATACAAATCGTGCGGACGGATATGAAGAATCTTTAACATGGAGGACTTCCTATTAAGTAAACTAGAAAAATTACTAGAGCACATATTTCAAGTACAACTACTACATTCTGTAATTTGAGCGTCAATAATACCACCAAATAAAAATACTAAACTAAGGAAGATGGAGAAACTAATTTTAATATGTTGTGATTTTAGCGCCGACTAATAAGGAATTATGAGAATATGTCAAGGAGGTCATCAACTTGAGGAAGTACTTGTCCGTAAGTAATCTAAAAATTTTTTGAATGATGGTAGCCTAGCAAGACATTGAGGATCAGCCATGAAGGTCACATGAGCTCTTCAAACAAGGCTCAAGAATTTTCCTGGATACACATCCGCCAACAATTTAAAAATGCCCATTGTTATCGATCTTGCGATTCCTACAGACGAAATATCCTGATTTTGGGAAAAGGATATAACCGACATATGGTAAGTCGAAGAAAAAACAAATAAAAACATCAACACAAAAGCATTTGCTAAGCTAATGAGTGTATCAGGTGTAAAATCAATACCACGAAGGAAATTTATAAGGAGTAATACTTCTCTCCTGAGCTATGGTGGTCTGCTGACTTCAATATTTTATTTAACCGATAAATGGAAGCAATATAGAAGTTTCTGTCAATACAATCTCACAACAATATGAATATCACAAGCTTAGTTACAAACTAATTTAAAGGGTTGGTCAAGAAAACCTAAAATCTGCAAGGCATAATTTTATTGGAAGCTTGCTGATAGAAAATGCTAGGTATAAACTTAACATACATAAAAGAAAAATGTAACAATAAATTAAATATTTCAGAATTAAGGAAAAGTAATGCTTTAAATTTTATTCTAATTTTAATATCAATTATCCAGATTAATCTTTGAAAGATAATTTAATAATACGGTAGAAATACCAGGTCATTAAAAAAAGTCCCGTCATTTTTATAGTTTCATAAACTATTTTTATTTTTTACTTCAGAGCCTTTTTTGTTTAATGAATTTAAAACTGAACTTTAACCCATAAATATAAATATTAATCCCTTATAAAAAGAGGGATTAATTTTAATACAGTCCCCTGTAAGCATTTGAAATGACTAGTCGAAAATGATTCCAATGGATACCCCTATTGGGTAATTTTGATTTAAGAGTATAAACTCCGTTTAAAAGAGACTGAAGCTGTAAGAAAAAAAAAAAAAAAAAAAAAAAAAACCACTATCTGAGTGAAAGGGATAATTTCGGTTTGCCAAATTTTGTGTAGGCGATACACGCTCGGGCCGACCAAAGATCGTTAATTTACAAGTTCGAAGAATAATTGAGTCGGATCCTCGCAAATTTTGTTAAGAGATGGCCTTGGAACTGAATATTTTTCCGACTACTGCCAGGAATTATTTCCGTCAACTGGGAAAAATTAAAAACTGGACAAATAGATTCCTCATAAACTTTCAGAAGCCAAAAAGGAAAGCTACTTAACAACTTAGCTCGAACCCTTTTTAGACAGAATCATTGTTTGGTTGTGCCCACAATCCAAAAATGAGATTTGTGCAGTAATTTTAGACGATCTTATCAGTGGTCGGCTGACGAGGAACAAAATAAATTTTCAAAACCTGTTTTCCAGCCAAAGAAACTTTTGGTAATTGTTTTCTGGATATCCAAGGGTTCAGTGCATTTTATAGATTATGAATCGGTCTAAAACAGCAGAAAAATACTCCACAATATTAGAATATAATTTTCTCGAATATTATAGTATCTAAAGATACTCCATTGCAGCTCAAATCTAAATCTTTTTGTTCCCAGCTTAATTAATAAAAAAGGGCCTCTACTTCTCCAGTGCAAGTTGACCAGAGCCAAATTGACCGAGATTGGCTGGTAAGTTTTGCTACCTATTTCCCCGACCTACTGATTACCACCTGTTTAGATCACTGGACAAACATCTCCAAAAAATATTTCAACAACCCAGACAAGCAGTAGCCACATTGAATAAGTTTTTTGTCAGTAAAATCAGCTGTTTTTAAAGAAAGAATGGGAAGAAGAAGATTTTCTGGCAAAGCACCACACAGCTTGACTTGGAATGAAATTTCCCCTGTTAAGAGGCCTAATAAAGCTTAAGATAAGATTTCATTTCACTGACCAATATCACTTATATCTTTCTTCAAAAATATATCTCCTACAAAAAAATCTTCACCAATCCTACTATATATATGTATATACATTGTTACATATATAGCAGGATTGGTAAAGCATACCACAGAGTTGGGTGGGTCCTCTTTTTCTTAAATTATAGAAACCAACATTGGTATTTAGGCTTTATAATGTAACCTGTGGAATAAATTCATTTTTGAGAGAAGTTGAATGAGTATCAGGGAAAGTTTAGAGGAATTAATATTACAAAAAATTTTGTAGAACAAAGTTGGGAAACTAAATTGTTGGTAAAATGTTATTTCCTAACATTCTTGCACTAAACGAGATCTGAAGGGTGGGGAGGAACGAGTTTTATAAGAAGTTTAGATGCTTGCTAATAGATAAAAATTCTAAAATAAATAAATTTTCTGTCTCTAATTCAAAAATAAAATATTTTATGAATATCCAGGGCTTTTATAATTATAATTTTAACACTAAATAAGTAAACAATAATTGATAATATGTTTCTAACATATTGTAACATACATTATTTATGGATTGTTAGGTGCAGTTATTTTTATTTGTTTATTATTTATTCATTATTCAAATAATCTATACTGGAATCAGTGTATATTATGTATATTAGATAAATAATCCATAATGGAGTCAGATAATTCACAATAATAAAATATAGCTATGCACGAATAATAAAATTAAAAAGCATAAAAAGAAAGATTCGTACGTTTTTCAATACAAAAAATAACATTGATATCTAAAAGTTAATAAAATATCAAAGTGTTTAAAGCATTAATGAAAAATAAATATACACCATTCACTTTTTCTGCAATGAGTTCACGCAATAAGTGGGCAATGTTTTGATCGTCTGACTTGAAATATTTGTTAAAGTAGCAGTTCCTAAACTGATCATAAAGAGGGCAGACAGAAGGAGATGTATAAGATTATTATTTCACCATGATAAAGCCACACTCATTATCAATAGAAAAAGTGAAAGTCTGCTTATTATAATAAATCCTATTATGATTTCTTCCTACTAACTGAGTTGAGCTATTAATCTCAATTTAAATAAATTAATAAAAAATTTAATTTAAACAAATAAATATGTGAAAAACAAGATGTAATTAAATTTCATCACTATTCAAAGAGCTCAGGTGTCTGTAGTATGGGCTAAAAGTGGAGTTCATCATCTTGTCCAAATCTTCAGAAATTAAATTAATCTTGAAAACTGGCTATTTTTACTGGACTTTATAGTTTCTGGATTATCAGAAAGCCACAAGTCCTCTTGTCCAATTTTTTAAAGATAATTTTGAAGTTGAAGTGCCCAATTGTATGGAATATTCTTAGATGTATCGGAGAGTTCAAGCAGGCGGAAAAAAACATATTTTAGGAAGTTAATTATTTTGCTGTTGAGTATTCTTAACCACTAATTTAACTTTCTGTAGAAGATTTATTGCTCAACAAATAATACGATAATCCTAAAAGCATGTAACAATTTGTTGTATTCCTGGGTAAGTGTAATACACTTTAAAAAAAGAACAATTGCAAAGTTTCAAGCATTTCGATATACTCAAAACCTGAGATGATATCTGAAAGATTGCAAGATAGAGAAGGACACTTTCCGACAATGCATAAAATTGCTTACATATTGCTTCCCAGCTATCACACTTTAAAGTTCTTTATAAGTCTTTCTAAACCCAACAGTAGATCAATACTTTCTTTAGGGAGGTATCGGCTGCCAAGATAACAATGAGAACTAGAACTTCCAACAAGCTCATTATCATAATAAAAAATTGTTAAACCTCCTTAATTTGTCGCCCTTATGAAATGGGACAATTTTTTTTTTTTTTTTTTTTTTTGTATTTGCAATGAGAGCATTTATCTTACAATATTCTTAAAGTATACTAAATTTATTTTGTGCATCAGCCCATGAATAAGCCAAGATGACTTAATCATCAGCACAAGATAACAACAAAATCTCTGTTAACTTACTTATAATCATTCCATTATCATTTTTCTTTTTAAAAAATCAGAGATATTGACAATAAACACAAAAAAAAAAAATAATAAAAAAGGATCAGAATTTCTCCAGTTATAGAAATATCATTAAATTTGGATCCATTATTTTTAAACATAAACCATACTAAACTCTAAAAATTTCTTATCACTTTCAAGAATTCCCTCTGATTCAATAATTATAGAGCTTTTATCTTGAGATAATACGATTTACACTATCAAAAGCTCATTTTAAATCTACAAAAATACCAAAAACATTTAATTTTTTTGTACAAAATGCAATATTCACTGCTGCTGACAACAAAAACCATATCTCCACCTTTTCTTTTCTAAATCCCATTTGCTTTTCCAGAATAATACCTTTTTCATCCACCCATTCAATCAACCTTTTATTTAGTATGACAGTAAATATTTCCATTATGCAGTTTAAAATTGCAATAACTCTGTTGTTATTTGTGTCATATTTGTCTCTTTTTTTTGTTGAGCATCTTGTCTTTTCTGTGACCAAGGTGGAGGTATGACATTTTTTTCCTTATTAAATATGGCTAGTAAGTGATTTTTTGAACACGAGTCTACATTTTTGAAGCACTCATATGGAATCAAATCTATACCCTCAGCTTTATTTTTCTTATATTTACTGAGGGCTTGAAGTAATTTATTATTAGAAAATTCCTGGTCCAATTCTGGCACAAAAACAAATTGTATTATTAGTTTTTGGTTGAGGTAGCACATTTCTGTAAAATTCAAACATCTTATCATTAGTAATGAAGCTACTAACTAAATTCTCTAAAAATTCACAGTTATTACTGCCATTCCTTGAAAATTTAATTTCAGTTTTTGTACTCCTTTTAGCTGAATTTAACTCTTTATTTTACTAAGGTTTGTTACGGGATAACACAACAATAATTAATGCAATTATTTCAACCCATCTGTAAATATAGTATTTAAAGATAGTGAATCAACAGCAGCCGAAAATTATAACCTGCGATTTGAGAATTATTAATATTTCATTACTTTAAGCCTGGAATTAATTTGATTCAGCAGTTCTGCAAGGTAGAAGAGTCACTAAACTATGTATTCATACAATAGTTATGGTCAGAAAAACCTAGAGAGAAAACTTCAAAATCAATCACATAGCTCATTCTGGGCGATGATACCCAAACAAGATCTAGAACATTTTTTCCATTTTGACCCAAAGAAGTAAATGTTCCAGGATAATATTTTGGAGATCACCTATTGCATTCTATATTCCCCTCCTCTTCCATCAATTCCACCAGCCTCCTCGCTCGCTTGTTTATTGCTAAGATTTTCTTTCCCCTGCAAGAGCTTTTCTCCTCCAAAAATAATTAAACTTTCATCTGAGCTATTTAGATATTCGCTTATAAATTAAAAAATCACAATCGTCATAATTACAGTCTGGCTTGCAATATACATTACCAACAGTAAGATAATTATTTAATTTAATCTAATATATGATAAATAATCTCCAGAAAATAATTTTTTCTTGTAAAAAGGATTAAACCCCACTTCATTCCTTTCAAAAATATTTTGGTTGTATTCACAGAAAAGAATTCGTAGTCAGAGAAAAAAAGTAGAATTAATTTTATTTTATAAATGGCCCATATTTCACAGAAACACATAACATCCATATTTAATAATATATTAATGTCTTCACTATTCAAGTTAGATAAATTTCTCAAACCATTAATATTCCAGAAACAAATCTTAAGGCTTTTGAGGAATGGATTTGTTTAAGCAAGTGGGGGTTGCTGGTCATACAAAAAAAGAAAAAAAAATTTATTGGTATGATGTATTCTTTCTTTTCTTTTCCTTTTAGGACTTTCTTGAGTTTTTGAAACAGAAAGGGTATCTGAATTAAAATCAGAGATTAGTTCTTCTTCCACAGATTTTTAAATTTTAGTATCTGATTTAATGACCTCTCAATAGTTGGCTAATCATTTTCTGAATATGAAAATATAATTATTTTTGAGCCAGACATTTTAAAAATTAAGTCCCTTTTGCAATTGTTTTGCTCTAATAAAAATATTTTGATTGTGAGGAGAAAGCATATTATTGATATATTTCTACTGATAGGATAATTAGAATATAAAATTTCTGTAGTTAATATTGACTTTTTCACTATCAATTTATTCATAAAATCCATTAGTTTCCTTGTATAGGTAACTACAATAGATGGGATGAATTATTCACTCTACTTTTGATTCTATATTAATCATTGAATTTTTGAAAAATGTAATTTTCTTCAGCCCTATTAAAAATTATTTGGAGAATTTTCCTAGTTTTCATTTAATGGCTTTGGGATATTTTGGATAATGACAGAAATGAAGTAAAATTTTGAGAAGAATATTAAAAATTGAATTTTAACTTCACAATTTCAATTTTAATAAAATATTTTCTTTCCTTAATTGCCTATTAGCTCTATACAACTCATTAATTTTGTCTCAATAAATATAAAACCATTGTTTACTTGTGAAGTAAAATTGTTCAATTGCTATTGCAACTGTGAATTATATGTTTTTAAATTAGCCATCTATGGGATATATGTTTGGTGGAAGCTATCAATTCTAAGTGTTGAAGCTATCTCTTCAATCCATGACAAGAGTCTAGTAACCAGGTCTGCCAGCACGGCATTATTTTTCTTTCCTCTGGAATCTTCTTTTCAAGGCTTGCCATCTGAGAAAATCCGACTTTAATAATTCTCTCATTCTGATGATAATGGAGCGAATTCCACCAAACTTAACACTATTAACTTTTGGCACAAGTGCTTAAACACTGCCAATTTTCTTGGATCTCCAAGTGGAGTTGTTTATGAATTTGTTTAACTAGAGACATTATTCCTAAATAAGTGAAATAATTATTTAAGTACTTGAAATTTTCTATTGTTTGTGCAATACTTTATTATTTTTAAATTGGGAGCCATACAATGGCTTTAAAAAAAAAAGAAAAAAAATATATGATAATTACTAACTTTATATCAAGGCTGTCTATTGATTCACAAAACTTCTTCCTCCTCATACGTCTTGCAAGATGTGCTGGTGTACTCCTACTTTACCATTGTATATGTGATAGAGTTGAAGTGGAATCTCCTTGGCCAATGCTATGAGTGCTTAGAATAGGCTGGGGACCATATAAGGCCACTACGTTCATGGTGCTATGAGTCTGCATAGAAGGCCTAAAAAAAATTAAAAATACAGTTTAGATAACAACAAAAATGAAACACATTTACATTAATCTTTTGCACATAGAAAATATATAATTTTGTTAAATTTGGCACTAAATAAATGAGAATTTTAATGAATTACTATTTATGTGAATAAATTCTAAGAATTTTGACTAAATCTAAGTTCATTAAGCTGACATTATGAATATAGGTAGATATAGGATAAGTTGTTCCATTTTTTTTTACTAATTCAAACAAGTATATTTTATTTGGGGTTATATGACGATCTAAAAATGGTTGTCGAACACCAAAAGAGTTGACAGAGTCCTTACTTTGAGAAGTGTATATTGAGGTTAGATATAGTTCCCATTTTTCTGCTAGGAAGAAATTAAATTGGAATTGAATAATTATTTTGAACTGTTTTAGTCTTCCAAGAAATTTTTAAATCACAGAATACTTACTATTTCATTCTTTAAAAATAATTAATATTCTACTGCTAAAACTAAATAAATTTCCAATGAAATTAAAAGAAAAGTTTCTATTATACATAACCAAATCATGACCCTACAATGTTTCAATCATGCAGTTACTCTCAGATGTATAGCGATATACATTCAGGGTTTGGCATACATATATTGCCAACATCCAAATTGAGCTTAACATATAAGTGAGAGAACCTCACTCACTGGTTCTTCTCCTACCCTAGCAGTTATAATTATATCAAGTAAAGAAGGGGTCAGCTATCCTCCTCTTACCTCTGGGTTATGAAGAAGGAGAATTTCTGGGTGTCAATTTACATTGTCGTCATAATGATAAAGATATATCTTTTTTTCTCAGAAAGCCATTTTTACATGACTCATGATCAACTTGACATAAATTTGATTAATACAATTTAAAAATAATAAAATTTTACATTAAAAAATTGATTAAAAATTGTACTTAAAATATATAAAACATTATAAAATGTTAAAAAAATATTGATAATGAATACTTAGGGACTAATAGATATTCACTTTCCTGATTGTTTCAGTTTTATGACTGAGATTACAATATTCAATTTGTATTTCATTATATAAAGTATTACTATGTTCAGTTTGGAGTAAAGCTGGCAGTTCTTTGAAAATATGTTTGCTTATATTGTCATATATAACCGCCTAAATTAGTTAAATGCAAATAGATTTTGAACAATGAAAGATATGATCCAGCAACAATAAGAAAACATATTTTATTTTATTTTAATGTTTTAAGTACTTCTTCTTTTTTCTCTTCCTCCTTAGTACCTTTCAGCGTGGAGGTGCCTCAGTCCAGGCAAACCAAGCCCCCCCCCCCAGATCCAAGCCAGTGTCCTCATGACAATCCAATTTTTTCCTCTCTTCTCTCCTACACTTGAGATATAGTAAGTCCATTAAGTTCTGGGTCTCCCTCTGGGACGTTTTCCTGTTGGTCTGTCCTCAAAGTATTTTTTGGCGCCCCGGTCCTCATTCATCCGGCAGAGATGTCCAAACCATCTAAGTTGCCTCTTTTCAAGGCTATCCTTTAGGGAGCCAACCCCCAGCTGTTCTCTAATCTTATCATTCTTGACACGATCTCTTCTGGTTCGGCTCCCTATTTTATGGAGGTACCTCATTTCCGCTGCAGTAAATCTGCTTAGGTGCTTGTCTATTGGTACCCAACTTTCACTTCCATATAGGAGGGTAGGTATGTAAACAGCTTTCAAGATATGCAGCTTTAAATTTTTCTATATATCCCTTTTCCCTATAACTGTGTTACAGAGGTGGTAGTAAATTGAGTTTGCCTTTTTTATCCTATTGGATATCTCCTGGTCAACCTTTCCATTCCTGCTTATCACTGTTCTAAGGTAAATGTAGTCGTCCACCATTTCCATTATTTCACCTTTGCAGCAAATAATAGCGCACCTTAAGGTTCCCAGCCAATGTGCATGGTTTAACTAAAAATTGTATTAATTAGTAAAATAACATTCACTTAATATTATTCTGTGAGAATTTAAATATCGATTAAGTAACATAATTTATTTAGTATGTTAAATTATATTTGATTTCTTTATATTTATATTAACTAATTTTTTTATTAATTAAATAATGAATTTTACTATATTTAAATTCTTCTAAATGAATTAATTATAATTCATATTAAAAGTATTTGCGTAATGAATAATTCACACAGATGATATTTCGTCTTTTGTTAAGAAAACTATAAGATTGCTTGTTTCTTCAACTTTATAATGTGATTACTTTTTAAAGAAATTTTATTTAAAATTAATAATATTGTAAAGTTAACTGTTAATTGGGGTTATCAACTTTATGCAGGAAGATAGTTTTGCAATTTGGTGAGAACTTTTTTAGTACTTTTCAAAAGGCAGACAATATGAATAATTCATTTGTTTATATTAATTAATATTATTTAGTAATAGTTATATGTCAAATAATTATTCTTTTTATTACATAAATGGTCATTAATTTTAAAAATTCTGTATAGATATTATACGAGATTCTTCAGTTTAAAAGTTTCTGCAGTCACATCTCAACGAACCCTATATAATATTCCAACTACTCTCTTTGCAAAAATTTTTTTGTTGTACTTTGTCAAATTTGCTAATGTTTTATTTTAAGTAAATTTACTACAATATACTACATTATTTATTCTACAATATACAATATATTTGTATATATATTGTATATTGTAGAATAAACCTATGGGATATATGTTTGGTGGAAGCTATCAATTCTAAGTGTTGAAGCTATNATATTCAAGATTACTAAAATATTTTGCAATGTGTATATATAATCATTTAAAAAACAATGCATAAAATATTTAATAATGTAACTTTGAAAGTAGAATGTCACTTCTTTTTAAAATAGAAAAATCTAATTTAGGATAATGGTTTTACATAGCAATAGAATTACAAGCATAGAGTTAAGTCATTTTTGGTAGTAATCATATGAGCTAGAGAGAAGGTTTAGTGGAAGGCAACATTTAATTGTGATTCCACATTTTTTTAAAAATATCAATTACAAAAATTTTATTAAGTATAAAATTTACATTTAGAAAATGTAATTTTCTAATATTCATGTTCTATAATATTTTTATGAAAACTCTTACTAAGTAAGTTATTTAAAAATATTTTACTTTGACTGAGCACCATTGTTCTTTTAGGTTTTTTAGGTCATTATATTTGTTTGCTTATTCTTATTTATTTTCACCTTGATGAAGGATAGAAAATTTGTTTGGTTTACAAAGCTCCTTTGTTTTGGATTTTTTTTTTTTTTGTTTCTTTGTATTATCAGGAAATCAAAATATGAGGAGAGGAATTCATACTGTGTGGAAAGTTCATGTAGAGATATTCATTGACTATAATGTTGAAAAATTAATTTAGTTTCACAGCTCTTTGATGAGAGGCTTTTTTTTTTTTTTTTTTTTTTTTTTCCTCTGGCTCATAATTATTCTCAGGAGTTCGTGCATTAATGCAGCTGGATGACAGTTTTATTGTGAGCAACTTAAAATACGAAATTAGCATCTGGCTTACCATTGGTATACAAGATTTGTTTTTTTTTTATAACAACTTTTTATTGGCTTTATTCAGTTTGCTTCTTTTAAAGAATTTGTTATTTTATTTTATTTTTTTTTACCAGATAGTCAACATTATTCTTCAATTACCAAGACCGAATTCCTGACAATCCTCTCTTAAACTAACTTATACTACTTTATAAATTTCATTTATTTCATTATACTGAAGTAATAAATATACAAATGTAACTTTCGAGACTAATTGGCTTCTAGCATGTTTAAACATATAGCCACAAGAGATTGGGAGTATACTAACTGATGGATTTTGTTGTTTTATTTGTAAATTTTTGGACGTAAAGGTGTAATTGTTCAAATTCCAAAAACCTACCTCATCATATGCTTTTATCATATATCTTATCTCTATAAATCAAAGAACAAGATCCATTATCTAACATTTTTTCCCCTGAAGTAGCCATTATTATTCTATAGCCAAGAACTGCTACTTAGAAGGTAAGAAGAGTGATGGTCTTCCAACAAGAATGCATCACCTATCATCCAGCCAGTATGTAAATGCTTAACTTCATACCTAAAACCACTGTGATATACATTCTTGGCAAGTGCAAGAATTCGAGTCTTAGTCTACCACAACTCTGCATTACCATAGCACTTTGCATAAGCCCATAGCACTTTTCTTGTTGTGTCTCTAGAGAGACATCGAGTCTTCAGAGAGGCAGCAATGAGTCATCAGAAATCCTTCTGGACCAAACGATTTCGCCCTCAATGTGCTGATTTACACTTTTTGCTGTATACTTATATTTTGAGAAGCAGCTGATTTGCTCCATCACACACCCTCTTACAGCAACCTACATATGTATTGCTCCGAACTACTTACCTACTCATTGGCAATATGACCCCAAAAATACCTGGGTCTCTTTTAATATCTTCTCTGCTACTTTTCTCCACTCGGTTGATAATGTTTCTCCTCCATCTTCTCACAAAAATACTTGAGACGATTTCTCTAAATTATTCAGCCATCTCCTTTTTCTAAATCATCTGGGCTTACCATATATTTAGAGAAATATCTTCATGGAGTACCTTCATACTGTCACAGAGCCATCTATTGACATACTCCCCTTATGTCCCAGCCATCATAACTAATTCCTTCATTCTAAGGATGCTAGATCTGTCTCATCTTTCATCTGCCTGTGTTTTCATTTTTGTGTATTCTTCAGTTTCCATTCTCACAAATAAGTTCTTTTAGTACTTAGACTATTCTTTTAGTACTTTCCATTCCCATTTATTCAGAATATTTTCATTTTCTTTAGTAAAAAAAAGATTGTCTTATATGAAAGGATCTTATTTTAATTTTAACCACAGAACACTTTAATGATTCATAGAGTGCAGAATAGAAACCAATTACATTGGGGTTTTTTTGATTCTGATAAATAGCTGACACAAAATCATACTTTTTAATGACTTGTTTTAAACACTTTTTATGAGAAGCAAGCTCCTGCTCTTTGCTTGCTGTGGATGTCAATTAACATCCTGACCTAAGTACTTTATTTCAACTCCCTTCTCCTGACCTGCTAACAATTGTCCTAGATATTCAAGCTAACCAGCAGAGGCTCAATTTATCTGGTCTCTCCATCCTTCACTTGCCTGATAGCTCAGCACCAGCCCAGAACAATAAATCCTATCTTATCTTTCAAGGCATATACATAAGGATAAAAACAAGGCGTGTGTGTGCATGCATGAGTGCAAATGTATATGAGAGAAACTGGTGACAAATATATAAAAAATTTGTTGTTCTTTTCTGCACAGTTTAGTTAATATAATCAATAAAATATAAATTATTATGAGCGTTAATGTTTAGGATAGATTAATAATAATATATTGTGTTGAATATTTTGAAAATTCTTGAGTTGGGACAAGCAAGTCTGAAATGTTGCAATAAAGAATATTTTGAAATGGGTTTTATTATTTGATATAAATCAATAAAAAATTATATTAGTATTTGAATCCATATCTTTGTTCCAGAGTTTTTCTCTCATTAACCCATTGTTTTTCTTCTTCAATGAGGGCTTTTTTGTGTGAAATGCATTTTAAATGCAACAAAAGTTATTTCTTAAGAATTCCCAAATGAAAATTAAATAGTAGCATTAAATAAAATGTTTTTCTTTGACCAATAATAAATAAAGCATTATTTTATTTAATCAAAAACTTTATCTTTGTCCAATGAATAAAAAAATTGTTTTTTAATTCATGGTTAATGTTGCTTAGGAAATAAGCTGAGAACAAATAAATAATTGGTATTATGGTGAATTATTAAATTAATAAAATATGAAAGCGTTTAAATAAATGAATCTTAGTTTGTAAACATTAATCTAACAATATTGATCCCACATACTTGGAATTATATTTGAATAAGATTTAATATAAATCAATGAATATTAAAATAAATAATACTGAATTTTAATTAAAATATTGAAATTATAAGATTACTTAATATTTTAAAGAAAATAGCTAAAGGTTCAATATATTTTGAATATGAAGAGTACAGTAGTAACTAGTACAGTAGTAAATCTCAGTAAATTATAATAGTTTTTGAGAGTAGAAGTATAATTATATTAAATGCAATAATAAATTATATTCTTATTATATAGCTAAGAATGATAAGGACTAAATATATTAATTTTTTATAAAATATAATTAGAAAAGTCATGTGGAATATTTTCTGGTGGTTGATAGGGATGAATGTGCTTCTTATTATGACATATTTTTGGTTAAAATTGTTTTGTGTATATTTTTAAGAGTAGTTGGCTTGATTTTGTCTATACAAGTCAAACAGTTTAGTTTTACTTATACAAGTGTACACAGTTAAGTTTTGGCAGCAGACAATTCAACGCCAGAGGATACTAACTGTGTTAAGCAGATAAAATTTTTAATAGAATTTTTTGAGAGTGGTGTCATTGGTCTCCTTCTCTCCTCATGTGATTAACATTGAATGTCATTTTTTTTAAAATTCATTGTGGTGATCAAATCACAAAATGTTTTAATTTAACAGAATGTAATAAATAAATAAAAGTTTAATAATAATAATAGAATTGTTTTACCTTTTTATCTTATTTCAATAAAGAGAAAATCATAATATTTCTATTTTTTAAAAGTATTCACACTCTAACCATCTGTTTTTAACTATAAAAGAAAAACTGTTCATTGACAGATTAATAAATAATATATTAATTTGGAGATAGTCGAAATTCAAACTTTGAGGAAAGTTCAGGGATTCGATCTTGGAACTTAAATCAAAACTAATTTACAAAAAACAAATGTGTCATGATTTAGTTAACAAAGAGCAAGAGACTCTTCCTCCATTACCCCTATTGCCCCAAAGAAGGCCTAAAATTTAGGCCGAAACATTGGCAATATTAAAAACTTTTTGTTTACATATTAGTTTTTATTTATTCAAATCCAAAGACCAAATTCCTGACCAATCCTTCTCTAAATAATAAATTAGTAAACAACAATTTTCTATTGATATTTACAAAACAATGCACATTTAATAATACATATATTCACTAAGCACATAAAAGTACTTAGTGAACAAACTGTCTCATGAAAAAGTGAGCTACCAAAAATACATATTATGGTGTGCTGCCAGGCTCTAAAAAAATGCAGAACCAAAAGCCTTCCAATAGAATTCCATCTCTGACAAACTAATAATTTATGAAACCCAAAAAGACATATAAAATAAGTAGAAAAAACATTCATAGGTGGCATAGTATGTTTTATTCATGATCATAAAAATACAATATAGCTGTTAAGAGGGAGAGTGGGGGTATTGAGAATAGCATGGCAATGTGTAGATAGCCTTCCTTCCCTGTCCCTAAGTAGTTCCAGGGAAGGAAAGAAAAAAGAAATTGTTTGGTAATAAGTACACAGCATAACAGGCACAGGATTGTTGAGCTACCCACTATTAAAGGTGTGTGTGTCTAGTATTAAAGACACACTAAAGACTGTTTTTCAACCAAATTTTTGTATTATTATATCTGATAATACAAATGATCGAGTAGTTTTCCCTGAATTGTGCTGAAATAAGAATCAAATTCTAGTCAGAATTTGACTAGAGTCAAAATTTTATAGTAACTAGGAAGTTACTATAAAATTTTGACTCTAGTTACATTTTAATTTTAATTTAGGAATTCTTAAGATTAAATTTTGTAAGGCTTTTAAAACTTATTTCTAATATTAAAGTCCCATTGATGAAGAGAGAAAATGAGTCAATAAGAAAAGCTCTGGAACAAAGAAGTGAATTCTAATCTCACTTTACTTTCTGACAGAACCAAATATACCCCTACCCACAAGAACAGAGACCCCACACCAGCAATTATCACAAAACCCAATAACCATATTAAAAAAATTACGTGATACAACACACATTGATAAATACACTGTACTAAAAACTCATTTCTCACAATTCTCAATCACCTGAGAGACTGAACCCTCCGCCCCATTGTCTCCAATATTAACTCTCCTTCACCCGAAGTAATTTGTTAATTTGATATATGCAGAATTGTATTGTAATAATAGTTTTATTACTTGGTCATAGGTGTTACTCTTCATCCAAATAAATATGAATATATATAAAGACAAGAGAAGAGTGTTGCTGAAGAATAGGCACATTGGCAATATATCCTCCTCATTGGTGAGAAGGAGTGGTTGGACCATGGAGATGAAATTCGAAAGGATTTTTTGTGAGTAGAAATTTTTTTTCAATTTAAAAAAAAGAAATTGCCTAGAGTGCTATAACTGAAGATCTTGGAGAATTTATTGAGGTGGGGCAGGTTTGAGGATGAGTATATAACCCCCAAGAAACAGAGTGGTTTTACAGCAGGCAAATCATATTTAGATAATATTTTAGATATCAAAGTACTGATAAGAGGAAGGAGAGGAACAGGGAGGGAGATGCAAATGGTTTAGCGACTTCAAACAAGGCTAGATACAAATCCAAGTTGAATACAGGTCATAGTTTTCAGCATTTTCTAAAGCATTGTGGCAAACAAAACAAAAGATGTAGTTTACTATTGGACAAAACTAGTCAAATAAGAGTGAGGTATTACATGATATTTCAAGCATGAGTAACAAAGTTTTTTCAATGTAGCAGGCATAATATTTAGTTTAGATCAATGAAACTCAAAACAAATTTGTTTAAAAAGAAATATTATAGGAGTTACACAGTGAAATTGAACATAAGAAGTGGAGGTTTTAAGAGAAATATTACATTCCTCATTACATTACATTTGTTTAGTTCTGCACACTTAACCTCCCTCGGAGATAAATATTATCTATCAAAATATTTCCTTATGAAAATATTAATTTTATTGCCTAAAAGCTGTAATTAGTTGTTATTCCTCATTAAATTTGGTATGTCGCTTGTAAATAAATAACGAAAGCTGAGTTCATTAATAAGTCGAATGGGATGAATAGAAGTGAGGAATTTATTCAAAAGTCAAAATAAACTTTTTGATTCAGTAGTTGTAGACTTAAGTTCAGAACATTGAAAAAACACAGATTTGTTTATTTATAAAATAAACATTTTAAAAGCGTGGGGTTTATATGACATGGAAACTTCATATTAATTAGAGTTTAAAATTTTGAAATAAATTTAAGATTGAGGAGGGTATTATAGATTGACCTTGGGTTTTTGCCCCTTGACTAATGCATTAAATCTATATTTTTTGTTTTAATAGTTTTTAATGTACATGCACTATTTGCTCTTCAATGAGATGATTTTAATTTATGGAGTTCCAATTATTTTATTTAATTTTTAGGAATTTTTCATGTTAACATAATATAATTGAAAATTTAATAAATGCATATTAAAATAATTTAAGAAAATAAACTGTTCAGAATAAAATAGTGTTTGCTGTGTTTTTATGATTTAAATGTGCTGTAGAGGAAATTTACACTAATTCTCTTATTATGTTCACTTAATATATATCTCTTTCTATCCATTCTATATTGCACCCAGGGATGTCCTACAGGTCCAAGAAGTCACCTTTCTTCCCCACAAAAAAAAGTGTCTACTTTATTCTTTAAGTTGTAAAGAGAACACATCTTGTTTTTTCCTTCATTGAAGATGAAGGCATTTGCATATAGAAGTTTACTCTGTATATTTTATTATCCATCTTAATTAAGATATGGATCTACAGTATTCAAGGAATAGTTTTTGCCTAATTCTAATTTAAGTTCATTGTAAAGTAGCGTCTAAAGCAGAAAATGACGTATTAAATTTTTCCAATTTTTCACATTATTCAGAGATCTATTTTTCAGCAAATTGTGTTTTACTGCAATTTTTGTAGTTCCATTATGTTTAAAGAATTAATTTTTAAAAATACCTTGCTCTTGTTTTCCTAATATATCTTATTTTCTAAATAACAAATAAATCTTACTATTTGTTTTACTTTTTTGATAACCATGCTTTGAATATATTAGTCCTCATCTTCATGTTACAAAGAAGTAATTTATTTGGAAGACAGAAGCTCAAGGTGTTTTTAATTAAATCTCCGCTCTTCCTAATATTCTACCCTCATAAAAAAATTATATTTTAACCTAGCTAACATGTTAATATATTTTCAGGAAGGTACTTTTAAAATATATTTAAGATTTAGATATATTGTTTAAAAATATAATTTCTACACAGATAATGTACGAAGGGTGAACTGTATAGAAATTATTTATTTAATAAAGGAGTAAAATCAACTCGCTATACCTTTATCAGCCCTTCCTGATTAGGCATAACTTATAAAATTGAAACATTGCAGATTTGTGAAATTTTTATTTTATTGTCAAAGGATTTCTATGAATCAGCATTATTCTATAATTCATTTGTGGCTGATTTATCTTTGCTTAATTTTATTAGTAAACATTTTTTAACTATAAAGATGTCAGAGACCTAGATATTTATACTCATTCATTAAAAGATAATGTAAATAAAAATAAATAACTTTTTGCTATCTTACCATCCCTTTTAAGTATCATTACTTTTATTTGCCTAAATACACATGAAAAATTCCTTGTTGCACAATATTTTTCTGCATTTAAAGGAAATTTCATTCCTTGATGATTCTCTGGGTCAGTTATTACTCCAGTTTTATAAAATGGAAAAATCATTGTAATTTGATAACAGATTTTTCTTGAAAATTAAATTTTCTATTAAAATTGATTAGTAATTTTTCAAGAAACTATTGCATTCCATTTTTTTTAGAAATCATATAATGTAGAAGTCTGGGGGGCTCGGTTCCTTTATTATTTTTGGCCTTTAATATGAGTATCATTAATTCATAAAAAAAAAAGGGCTTGTATGAACCATTATTTGTTATACAGTGTGCTGCAAATTATATTCATGTGATATCTAATCCCCAGTTTGAATGATTGGTTAAATAGAAAATGTCTGAAAGGCTGGCATGGTGACTAGGGAAAACCTAGTAATAAGGAAGTCGATTTGCTGAGAGTAGGGAACCACGTTGAATGGAAGTGTCTTGGGCAGACAATGGCACCAATATATCAAGTAGTTATGCAGGCAACTTCACGTTAATACTCTGAGCCCTCTTTTGGGGGTTTAATTTAAGTTGACACCTCATATTTTAAAACAAAATTTGCTGTGGATACTTTATGAAGGTCAGCCGACAGTTCAGAATTTAAAATATGACAAAAGCTGAAAAAAATATTCAATTGAAATGTCAAGAGAGATTTGAGCCTAGAGCAAGCAATTTTTCAGAAAATATTTTAACAGTATAAACCAAGATAGTAGCAAAAGAGGATATTAGAAACTAGATAAAAGGTTATTTTGAAGTGAGAGAGCTCAAGACCAATCTACTCAATAGCACTAGTCACTAGTAAAACATTTAAGGCTCTGGATTCAAAATGAGGAAATTATTGACCTGCAATCATGAACTATAACTATATTTTGATCTAAGGAATCCTTATTTCATTATAATTACTTTTCATCTCAAGTGCTTCTACCTCTTTTGCTCATATTTTACCTGATTGTATGAATTTTTATCACAAAAAAAATGTCTTCACTTTAAAACTTAATGATCAATTTTCCTTTATTTCCACATGTGCTATCTACTTTTGAATTAATTTTTTGTTTTGAGTTTTGAATAGAGTGCTTGTTATTGGGATTTTTTTTTTATAAAGGAAATTAGGTCTTTGGTCAACTCCATACTGTAATATTATTGATCCATAATCACTGACTAATCAGAAAACTTTAAGTCATAACAAAAGTTATGGAAAACTTCCATTATATGACTGTATCAGCATGCTACTTAGCCTTCAGATCACAATGAAGAAGCTTAGGAATGACTCTTCCCTTTAACCAATATATAAAGCTTTATTTCAGAATTATATTTTTTATTGACATTCGTTGACAAGAAATTCTTCATCTACTTCAATCAGACCATCAGTACAGCATTTTTTTTTAAATTTCATAAACCCTCTCCATGGCTTTACGGAACTACTCCATAAGATCATAATGAAAAAATTTCGAGCTGATTTGGACACTATATGTTTATGAAATTAATAAATTCAAGGAAAATGCCCTTTAGCTTCATTCAATATTTTAAATGAGTGTCCCAAATAATCCCAGTATTTATTTTTATTATTCAAGCCATTGAATGTGTTCTTTAATGGTTAAATTACTTTGAAGACTTTTTGGAAATTTTTCTTTCTTAATTTCTGTAAAGAACTCCAGTAGGTGCCTTCTCATTCATTTAACATAAAATGTAAATGCCTTTTGCAGTATAAATTTTTTAAATAGTACATCTTAAAGAAATTACCTAAAAAGCTACAAATAAATGTAACTTAAAATATCAGCTATTATATGCTGGTTAATTTTAATTTAAATCTAGGTATTTCTCCCATGAAAAATAAAAATAGGGGCGTCAAGTTTGCAGAGAGGAAGGATCCCTTCTGGCCTCTTAATCTTTGTACTGTGGGCTCAAGTCCCATCCTGCCTGATTTTATTAAGAAATAAATGCTTTCCTAGGGCCTAAGAATAGGGTGGATACTTGTAGATAGCCTCTCTCTTCATGACCCTAAGTGGTTAAAAGGGTGGATAAATAAATATTTTAAAGAAAAATAACATTATAAAACAGACAACACTCGGACAATTTATAATTTTAATTTCCCTTAGTTTTGTCTTAAATTTTAAAACTCAGAACATTGAACTTTCATTCAAGTCACTTTCAAGTGTTTTTTTAAAAATAATTTGATTAGTTGATTTGACCAATTTTGAAAATGTTATATAATTTCTATTGTTACAATCTTGGAGTCCTGGGGTTTGCCAGTGGGCATCCCTTGGGTGGCAATTTTTAGGGAAAATGTCCCAATTGAAGTGCCATATTAAGATGAAACAAAAGGTTAATCCAGAGATGTCCAGTTCTTTATAGGTCTTGTTAGCTAGGTAAATTAATTAGGTGCCATACAAGACAGGATAGTGGTTGGGTAGACTCAATGAGGCCTTGTTTGGTTGGTGACGAATTTTGTGAGAACTAGACCATGAGGTTGATAAAATCATCTAACCAAGCGGAACAGCGTAGGTGAATGAATGGCTGGGGGTGAGGCTATTCTATTATGGGAAATCTGTATACCAGACAATCTCCAATTTAAAATTTCCTGCTTTCAGCGTGTGGGGCCTGCTGATTGGTGTTTTTATGTCGAAAGCTTTACATAAGACACAATATGAAGATACCAGTTCTAGAAATTTATCCAAATTATTGGATTTGACCTTTAAGGGTGCTTCAGTGCCTAACATTTTTATGGATGTTTCCCCCACTGGAAATTAATTCCTTGTCCTTACAATGGAAGTGCAATTATCATCTGAAAATGAGTCTTTGCCACCAAGCAACTTTGAGGACAAAGATACTTTTTATTAAATTTGAAAGCAATATGCTAATTTTCATTTAGAAAAATAACTCACTGCGGTTCCTAAGTTAAAAATTTACTGTGCAGGTGAACCCACATACAAGATTGTTCAATTTCGTTGTACAACTCCTAAAATGCGCCTTTTATTAATAATTAAACACTAATTAATAATGATTAATACGCTACGATGAAAAATATTTTTTATATTCACACTCGAAATAAAAGTTAGTTTCCTTACCTTCTTTTCGTTCTATTTTACCTTTTCACGTTTTCAAAGCTCTTCTATTAAAAACGATGTGCTACAGAATTATGTCTGATTGCAGTTTTAAGATGTAAAATTCAAAACATATTCTTCAGATAAACCCCCACTGTTATTTGTTCAATTTAGTTATATAACTCCTAAAATATGTTTTTCATCAATAAACAATCTGTGTCGAATTGATGAAGGACATATTTACATTCATCCTTCTTGACTAAATATTACGCCTGATTTGCTGATTTAAACTAAACTTTGCTTATTTTAAAAATCAGGCTCTTTAATGTAGTTGTTGTTCAAATGCCAACAAGATGTTCCAGGGACTATTATAGTAATATATTAATGACTATCTTTGGCGCTGTATTGAAGCACTAATGAAGCAATGAAAGGCTAACTTTATTATTTGGCGAACTAGAAAGAGCAGGAGTGGGGGATTACCCGAAATGTCAAGTTTAGAAAAAGCGGGCTTAGTATTTAGTTTAGACCAATGAAACTGAATACAGATTTGTTTAGCGATAAAATATATTGTACATAAGTGTGGGGAATTACATGATACCAAAAATGCAATTATTCATAAATTTTATTTATTTATTTAAAATTAATATTATTCATTTTATAATCTTAATANTTAATATTATTAACATATATTTATTTGAAAGTGATTTTTATTGTTCTTCCAAAAGTTTAACTTCATTTTATAAATTATTTAAATCTGCATAACAATAAAGATCTTAATTATCGATTAACAAAACATTTTGACATGGAAATTTGAAGTTATTAATAATAATTGGAAATAATACAGTGTGGCGTGATATTGAATGTAGAATAGCGGCTAGCGAATGGGAAGCTGCCTAGCCAGATATGATGTCACCCCTTGCTCTGCGGGGGTGAAGTTATAACCCATAATTATATGGGACTTGTTACGTGAGCAACTCACTTGTAGCACGGGCAGGATCCTATCCTTCCTCTGACCTCCATGGCAGGAGTCCTTATCCTTACCTCCCTGCATGCTCCGTGCCCGGCCACGTTAGAGTTTGTCTCATTGTTGCCGAACTTGAATTTCATTGATTTTACATGCTTCTTCCGACAGTTCAATGCGTAAACAAATGGGCAATTACTTTAGAGAAAATCTTTGAATTCCACACAAGAATTAAATAGTTAATTTCATCAAGGTCATTGTTGAACAGAAATTTAAAAAAATTAAATATACTCGTACATAATGTTATCAGAAGGAAGGCTGGGTTTTTGATTTTTAATTTCTCTGACAAATATAATTTATTATTTTCTGAATTTAGTTTATTATACTGGAAAGAAACTTATTTTAATCTATAAATATTAATTTAATTGTGGAATATCATTCCAAGTAAATTTTAAACAATAAATACAAGGGAATAGAACAAAAAAATCTATCTGTCCCAGCCAGGACTCGAACCTGGACATCCTGCTTCTTTCAATAATGTTTGATCCCTTTCTTTAAGACTGGGATTCATCTTGTCATCTGTCCCCCCCAATCCCGCTACGGAACCCAGTTTTAACCGTTCTTTCAATAATGTTTGATTGAACATGTATACAGTGTATGATGTTTTTAATTGTTCTGCACTCCATCCAATCTCGCCTTAAAAATCCAACTCTCTAACTTTAGAAAATACCCTTGAGCCCATAATCCACGTTTCTGAGGCACATATGAAAACTTCTCAAGCCTTCTCCAGCTCTTTGGTTTTCGATCACGTTTTTCTAAAGGCATCTCCTTTTTATTTTATTTATTTATTTATTTTTTTTTTATGTATGTCTCAAAATTTTCTAGGTCGCCTGCTTGTTCACTGTCCTCGAAGTTACACCCTAAAGACTCTTCCGGGTTACACCGCTCTGCCTCTTTCTAAAAAGTGAGTCCCAGCCATGGCTATTTCCGATCCCTAATGACCTAATCTATCAGGTCTTGTCATCTTGGCAATGCGTCATCTCATGAAAAATTCGCCGAAGTCATGAAAAACAAAGTCACGGTCGAACATTTCGAATAAAGTTGATGAAGACAACTGCAAGCAGTCATTTCCTTAATACCTTCTGCATTTTCTCCCAAAGCATTAAACGAAAAATAATAAGAATAATAATTTTTTTTAGTAATAAGATATATCCATGAGTCAATATATTTAATTAATAATGAAATGGATAATAAATTAATAAAAAATAAACGTGAACATATATATTTATTAAGGTTAGACGAAATCAATACACAAAAATAATCATTTAACAATATTTGACAAAGACACACCTTTTTTTTTTCTTTTCTTTTTTTTTTTTTTTGTAAGTATACCGTTTGATAACTTTACAATGTATTTAATAAAAATTACGGGAAAATATGTTTTAAATGGAATAATTTGCTTTTTAAAATTTAAATAAAATATTAGAAGTTAATTAACATTTTACTTTAAAAAATACATGACAATTTACATAGTTCTGTAAAGTATAAAAAGAAAAGCGTATATTTTGGAAAATATTTAAGAATTTAAGTTTAAGGGCTGTACTCCTTCTATACAATATATAAACTGAATTCGATATTTGGGCGTTATTTCTTAAAATTGTTAAATGGATTCCGTTTTAGTTAAAATATTAGGTGGGAGAGGAAGGGAGGCCAGCTGACTACTGATTATTATATTCATCATTATTTTTATGAAAAAAAAAGTGTTAAATAACAGGTGTAAAATTAAATTTTCCAACATTTATGTCCTATATGGATTTTTCAGAAGGAAGAGAGGATTGATCGGCTTCCTTCTTCGGTTGTGCTTCAGTTTCCCTCAACGCCATCTATTTTTCCCTTCAGTATCATGTAAAAAATTTAAGGCCTTATCGGTCATATAATCTTATCTGTCTCTATCTTTAATGAATAATTGGAAAATCTGCTTAGTTTTAGCTACTTCTGCAAAATAAATTTTTATTTCTATAAATTCTTACTCTTAAAATGAAACAAATTGCTCTATCTTGTATGTGTTTCTCTTTCATATTCAGCTCCGATTGAGGCCTAAAATAAAATAAACAGCCCAATACGTTGGCTAAAATAAAAATTAATTTATTTATTACAAATTAGTTTTTAATTCTTCAACTACCAAGACCGAATTCCTGATAATACTCTTTTCATTACCTAGTACAGTTTTCAAATAAATGAAAATAAAAAATTATATAACAACTCTAATCTTGTAAGTTAACTCTATTTGGAATATTTAAGGGAAAAGTAGAAGAATAAAAAATAAATAAATAATAAAATTTAAGAGCAATCCTACATTTAAAGAAGACGGTAGACTCCTCTAATGCTACTTCAGTGTCGACCTATTGCGGAGTCGAAGCACGAACAGGACTCGCCGACCGGAACATTGTGCACTTCAGGTCTGGGTTTTAAAGGTGTGAGTGCCGAACAATATATATATANGTATGTGTGTGTGTGTGAATTTGAAGTTTTTTGAAAAAAAGTGTATAATTTAGCAAAATATATTATTAATAATATTTTGTAACGTACGGCATGTGAAAGAAAAATTTTAAATAAGTCAAAATTTTTTATTTAAATGTTTCAAGCATTGTAAAAGCATACTCGAAAAAGAAAATAGAGTTAATATATAGCGATTTATCAATTTTTAGTGCATGGGAACAGAATAAAAAATCTAACAGACAGAGATGTGGTATGTTATATGACAAAAACATTTACAGATTAAACGAAGTTTTTATACGAGACACTAATATCGACACATAAAAAGTTTTTATGTGTTTAGCATTAACATTTACAACTTATATTTTTTCATATTTGCATAGTTAATAAAAAATTTTTTTTAAAAAAGTTGAATCTGTAAATCTGTTTTTATCATATAACACACTACATCTCTGTCTGTTTATTCCAATATATAATTCTCTAAGTTTAATAGTGTGTATTGTATTTCAAACCTAATGATGACTTACAAATTACATCGAAATGTCGGCAATAATGAAATAATTACCGAATAATTTTGGAGTATTTTATTTTTCTGATCCTAGCCAAAACCCTGACTAATTTCTCCAGCATACATAGTTAATTAAATAAACCAACAAAGATAGTGCAAAAAAACAAAACAAAAAAAAAATACTGCTTGTAACTTGGCATGTACCATTGAACATATACTTAAGGCGTACAAAAGAAAAAATAAATGAGTAAACGACATATATGTTTTAAACTCAATAGCATAATAGGAAAATTTGATTTCAAATTCTTACTTACTCGAATTCGGTATTCTCATTAATATTCGCTCAAATGTTTTATTACAACATTGAATTGTTCCCCTAATTATACAAACTCATTTTTAGTATTAAAAATTTATTTCTATAACATAAAATAAATTGAAAACCGAAAAGAAACAGTTATTTTCAAACGACTTCTTTGGTAGTTCTATGGAAAATCGTCGGAACCTCCAAATTTTAAATATTTTATTTGAAGCTTTGTATTTTTCTAAGGTGTTACGAGAGATATTGAGACGAAATTTTTTATGATCAACGAATGTTACAAAAATTCATGAGACAAAATTACTACAGTACATATTCTAATATATTTCACAGATTCTACAATTATTCTAAAATTATTGTTATTAATGATGTTCACTAATTATTAAAAATATTATTTATTTTATTATTGTATATTTATCGTTTAATTTTGTCCTGAGAATGTTTTTTGGTCTGTTATTGAATTCGACTTTGTTGGTTTTTGATTGATTCTAAGTGATAATTCACTATCATGGTTAAATCATTTGGTTTAAATACAATGAATTTATTACTTTGTTTACTTAATGGAGCTTAAAGATTACAAAAAAAAAAAAAAAAAAAATTCTCCTATGTTAATAGCTCATATGGGAGAAATATGCTTCCTTAAGTTTTATTGGGAATAATTGTGATGTCACATAGATAACATTTTTATTTCATTAATCATTTCAAATAAAGCTTTTAATGAACATTTTATGTGCGAATAAAATACTGTGATCTGTATTACACCATAAATGGAGAATTTTTTTTACCGTAGATATTATTATGAGGTGTTTTTTTGGTGGGCTTCGGTCATGGTAGTCCAAAAATACAATTTAAAAAATACACTTTTTTTTAAACCTTCAACAAAAACATCTAATAATGTATTACAGTATGAGTAGCAAACATCACTCGTGCCCTACTATATTCACACTTCGGCTCCATTCACAAGTAACTGAACAACTTTATCAAAAATAAATATATTCTAAAATAAATAATAAAACTTTAAAAGCACTATTAATTACTTAGTAGCTGTTAAGAATGCACTGCAATGTATTAAATATATGAATTGCTTATAACTTGTGTTAGAATCTATCTATCAGTCAAATCAGGAAAACACAATATTTTTAGTCTGTGATGTATTTATTTTGGAACTACACGAAACTTCCGAGAAACCATCTAACACTTAGTGGTGTTTTATTTTCACGGCTATTTATCACATATGATGGTTGCTCTGGTGTTAGGCAGAAGATAAGAAAACTTTACTCTGGGACAATGGTCCCCTAGAATAACAGAGAACCATAAAAAGGACATTCTGGCTATGGCCATTTTATACGCCATACACACATGCCACAAATTTATGCAACTTGCAAATAACTTTATTTGATTTTAAAAATAAATTGAACAAACAAATTAAAGAAAATTAATGACATAACATGCACGTTAAGTTAAAAAAAAAAAAACAAAAAAAAAAAAACTACATATAAGTAGCATTCCTTATAAAGGAAGAGTAAGAATGGAATGCAAAAATTGTTTATACGGAAGAGATTTTTAAGATGAGGTGTGAAAATGGGAGATAAGCGATTTGAAGGTTGAAAGAGAGGATCATCGATTGGAGGGAGAGAATTCTAAAAATGTGAGTCAAGCTTGAGTTCTAGGGGTCTGGAGTAGATATTATCCGGGGCCTAAACTGTAAGAACATTATATTTGTAGTAAGGAGATCTTGGGGAAATGAAATCGATATAGTAAGGTACCCAGGAAATATTTCTCTGGAGGATAAAGCCACTAATTTTCCGTATAGGAATGTCCCTCGATAAACCATAAAATATTCATAATTTTTTTTTGTGGTATTTAATCCCACGTAAATTTTAACAATTTTTAGTGCAAGGGAACAGAATAAAAATCTAACTGTCCCAGCCAGGACTCAAACCTGGAACTCCTGCTATCCGGGCCGGTGCATTTACCAATTATGCTACCAGGACAGGTTTGATAAGTCGGCCTCGGAGGTTTGTCTCTCGACACTAGTGCGGGGAAATTAATGACTTATCAGACTGGTCCCGGTAGCATAACTGGTAAATGCACCGGCCCGGATAGCAGGAGATACAGGTTCCAGTCCTGGCTGGGACAATTAGATTTTTTATTCTGTTCCCTTGTACTAAAAATTGTCATAAAATATTCATTATTTGTTAATATACCAAGTTTTAAAGCAAATACAAATATGTTTTTTTTTAATATGCTGTTAAAATTGAAATCTATAATTTTGTACGATAAGCAAAAGCACTTACTTTAAGTCATAAGCACCTCTTGTGTGCACTTGATATCTGGATTTATATGAGTTGTGATACAGTGTTTAAAAAGGCATATATATTTATATATATGAACTTGTTCTTCACTTTATGCTTCTACCGCACACTAACTCTACTTATTTATTTGTATTTACATAATAAATGTGAGAAGGCTGTTAAGTGGCCCCAGTCAAGTTCGCTAAGTGCAGTATGTGTTGTAGGAGTGTGAAAGTGTAGTTCGAGACAAATGTCAAGGATCTCGGGTAGGCACCAGTGATTTGAAGGAATGAAAGTGACCTCTTCTGGAGCAGGAACAGTATAGCTCCTTGCCCATAAGGGGAGTTTTTGAATTTTATTTCTCTACTTTTGGTGGCAAAGATGGATTTAGCAGATTTCAAGATAAGGAGATCAACTTGCTAATTTTAGTGGAAGGGAACAGAATAAAAAATCTAACTGTCCCAGCCAGGACTCGAACCTGGATCTCCTGCTATGCGGGCTGGTGTATTTACCAATTATGCTACCGGGACCAGTCTGATAGGTTATTAAATTCCCCGCACTAGTGTCGAGAGTCTAACCTACGAGGCAGACGAACATATCGTCTTATGCTCGGAGGAGCTGACATTGTCAAGCTGTTTAAATGACTCTCATTATTTACTTTATTTTTATTTTTTTACTTTTAATTTTATAAATATTCTTTTAGTGGTATTTAATCCCACGTAAATATTACTAATTTTTAGTACAAGGGAACAGAATAAAAAATCTAACTGTCCCAGCTCGAACCTGGATCTCCTGCTTTTCGGGCCGGTGCATTTACCAGTTATGCTACCGGGACCAGTCTGATAAGTTATTAAGTTCCCCCCACTAGTGTCGAAAGCCCAACCTCCGAGGCTGACAAATTTTTGGTATTTAACCCCACATAAATTTTACTAATTTTTAGTGCAAGGGAACAGAATAAATAAATGGTAAATGCACCGGCCCGGATAGCGGAAATCCAGGTTCATGTCCTGGATGGGACAGTTAGATTTTTTATTCTGTTCCATAGCACTAAAAATTAGTAAAATTTACGTGGGATTAAACACCACAAAAAATTATTTATTTATAGGAGATCAACTTAGTATCACGACCCGATTTTTTTCGATTTTCATTGATCCTACTTAGATTAAAATAAAAATGTGTCCCATCTATACTTTTATGTTAATATAGATATATGAAATTTTACGACCAAAAATGAATGCATTTATCAGTGTGCAATAGTGAGTCTAAATACTGAATTTTTGTTTTTGTGTCTTAGGAATGAGAGGACCCGCCCAACTTAAATATCTTTTTTAATATACTTTTTGGATATGAAACATTCTATAAAATATAAATTTTATAAAATTGCATTTTACACTTATTTGGTTTTTTAAACTTTTTCGTTATGCAAATAATAATAGAGATATAAGTTTATTGAAGTGTGGTTAATCTTTGTAAGCCAACTGATTTAAGCCATTGACCAACTTATCCGACTATTTGCAAAAAAAAAAGCTTAAATACCGAATTTCGTTTAATTATTTTAAAAATTGCCGACGCTAAATCGCGTAAATTCAAATAAATAGATACAATTTTGAAAGTATCTTATTTTAGCTACTCAATGTAGGATTGATGAAGATCTGTTGTAATTTTTCAAAAGTCGCATCATGGTGCGCAATGTTAGTTGGTCAGAATGTGAAGAGTTTGATTTCCCTAGGGAACAAAAATTTGTACGTTTGTGCTGGAGCGGTTTTCAAGAACTTCCTCAAAAACTATCACTTCTACCACGCAGATATCTTGACATTAGGTCATTGAAGTTAAAATATAAACATACCCACTCAATCATCCAAATTTTGATTTGGATAGATTTACATTTATTACACAGATTCTTCAAAGCACAATTTTTGATAGTTATTAGAATTTATTCTATATATAGTCACTATGTGTAGTATTTGTCAATTATATTTATGAAACTTTTATGAATTACAGTTTATTTTTATGTCATTTAAAATTCTAATTTTTTCAGTCTGTTTATGGAGGTATATGATGGAGGTTGCTTCTTCCACTCTCCCTTCAGCATTCCTACCTTCTTTTCTTTTTGCGAGACTGAAGTTCATAGAAAACAAAGATCTCGGATAGAAGTAAGGGATGATAGTCCATTTCGTAACAAAATTCTTTCGCTCATCAAGACTGATTATATCAGGTATAATATATACATAATAATATGTATTATTTTAACAATTTGTAGTGCAAGAATAAGAATAACAAATCTAACTGTCCCAGCCAGGACCGGATAGCAGGAGATCCAGGTTCGTGTCCTGGCTGGGACACTTAGATTTTTTTGTTCAGTTCCCTTGCACTAAAAATTGTTTAAATTTACGTGGGATTAAATACCACAAAAAAAAATTTATAAAAATAATATGTATTGCGTATTATTTATTAAGCTCATATAATATCTTTTTTATTTTATACTACATGAAATTAATTTCTTATCTTCTTATAAAATTAAATTATTTGCAAAAAAATTTCCCAAAACTGTTAGAAACATTTTTAGAGGAATTTAATTTTCTTCTTAAGTCTTTTACTAGTACTCAGAACATAATAATAATCATTATTTGAGAGTCCAGGATTAGATTTCAGTCATAAATATATATCCCTATTACTGAAAATTTAATAAATTAAATTACAGATAATGTCATTTTTTCCCATGTGACACGTTCTTGTTTTGCTGCTGATAAAACCCTATGAAAGTGGTAATTCCTATACAACGCTCTCATCTTCTTTGTAATTAGTGCCCAATTATGTTTTTGTTAATTTTCTTGATTGGGTTTAATCAACATTTCTTATTTAAAGCACGATTTACGTGTTTATGTATACACAGCATTTATATAATAACACACACGCACACACACACACACACACATACTATATATATATAGATCTAATTATGATGTTTCTAGAGTCATAACTGTTATAATGTTTCTAGAGTCGCAACCATCGCTAGTAGCTTGATTTTCTGGCTATGGATCAGTTCTTACTTCAGGTAGGTGATGTTCATAACTTGAGGAACCAAAAGTCTTACACATCCCTTTCTGGTCCAAGGACTACGGCAGAGCTAAGTTTAAGTCATTTCAGTGGCCGTTGAGAAGAAAAAAAAAAATGGAAGAAACCACAGCTAGTTTCAAATTTAAATTCATTAAAAATCTCCTGTTATCAGAAATATTCCAGAAGTACAAAGAAAAACTTTTATTAGTATCTGTGAATCATAACAGACTTATAGACTAAGTCTCCAGGAGGTCACGGGGCCATTTTCGTTAGAGTCGACGGGAAGGGTTGTAGAGATTGGAGTTGAAGGACAGGGTCTGTGCTAGTGGATTAGGATGGTATAGTAGTTTACTGAGGAAAAGGATGAAGCGGGAAGAAATGAGGTTTTGAACGAAAGGGATATTAAAATCGTGGTGAAGGGAGGAATCGGATAGGGAGCATTTGAAATTATTCTGAGGGTTTTGGATTGAAAGGACTGGATTTTTTGGATGTTGGAAGGCTTGGCGGCACCCTAATCCTAAAGAGAGGCGTAAAATTATACTTGGAGTTTTCTATTCACCTGACTAGCTGATTCCTGAGCTCGCAGTCTTAGTGGTCAAATGGAAGTGTATGCGAACTGGCTTTCTTACAGTAATCTCAGTCGTCCGAATCGATCGCTCAGTTCAGCCATGCAAAACGGCTCTTGTTATAGTCCAAGGGCAACTTTTGGCCTCGCAAATAAATAACAACAATTACTGTATAATTGTAATATTTATTCCCGTACTTATAAAAGTATAGTCTCTCTCTCTCTCTCTCTCTCTCTCTCTCTGTCTCTTTACTTCTCGCTCGACTGTCTTGTCAAAAGACAATAATCACCGTTACACTCGTCCGGAAACTAATGTTAAAAAAAATACAAAAAGTTATACAAAAAAAAAAAAAAAAAAAGAAAAAAAACGGCGCTAAACCGAGGTTTAGGTTTTCTAAAATATACCCATATTATGCAGCAAATACATTTACCAATTTATACTAATAATTAGTTCTCCCTAATCTTCTTTTCTTATCTTCCAATAAGTCATTTATCAAAGAAAATTATTAATGATAAATAAATAGTCACATATTATTGACAAGACTCGTTTGACGGCTGAAGTATTCTTTATCAAAGCAACTGTACATATCCTGTCACATGGAGTGGAAGTGGTTGCCAGGATAACCCACGGAAGATAACGTATGGAGGGCTAAGTCCAAACCCACATGACACCTTGGCAAAAATGTAGATAAGATCGACATCCTTTCTAAATCGAATTTGGCAAATAAAGACATCTACAGGAAGAAGAAACTTTAAGTAGGCTCCGGATATTCGGCCCCACATGGACCTCAGCTCGACATGAAGTGCACACTCAAGTCCTGCCTGCAAAACACTCTAGGCTCTAAAAACGTTTACCTCTTCAGATCAGAACTCTTCATATATTCCTATGATCTTCAATAGTTGATAACTGGCGGTTCTGCTTTGTAAATAGAACATTCAGGGATCAGTCAGATCGTGAAAGTTTCAAAAAAGGTAATATGTATTCCTTCCTATATGTATACTTAATCCTGTAACATACATTTTAGAATTAGTAGTAGAAAATAATATATATATATATATATATATATCAATCTNTTTTTTTTTTTTTTTTTTTTTTTTTTTTTTTTTTTTTTTTTTTTTTTTTTTTTTTTTTTTTTTTTTTTTTTTGTAAATGCTATGAAAGGGGTAGGGATTTGATTTTTCCTACCTTTAGTTTAAAGTGTTGGGAAAGTTATTTTATATATATATTTTTTTTACGAAGTTAGGAGACTTAGAAAGTAATGATTTGATATCTGGTCTTCTCAAGGTGTAAAAACTTAATAAGATAGATTAAATTATAAAGAATGACTAAGATCATTATGTTGAAAATATAAAACTTCAAGAATATACTTAAGAATATGTTGATACAGTTTGATAGTATTGTAATATCGTTTTTTATGCATTATTTTATGTTTATTTAAAAAAAAAATATGATATTATTTTCAAATGATATGTTAGAAACACACATACACAGACATGCGCATACACACAACTATCCACAATGACGGCACGCACACATGCACGTAGAACGAGAATGAAAGTATAACAACGCCTGGGAAATTCAATTAGCACCAAGAATTCTTTTTCTTTTTCTACTTTATCGTAACAACAATTTGCTTACGGCAAATTAGCAGTTCCTACGCCTTGGGTGGAAACAATGCAGTTGAGTGGTGACGTGATGCTGCTCGCAAAAATAAATCTTAGTTTTTCTCATTGATTAACGGAGCCTTCCCGCCTTAATAGTGTGCTATTTTCCTAGCGAGGGTGTTTTAAATGAATTATAGCCATGAGAATTACTATAAAGTTAATCACCAGTGACCTAATGATTGCCAAGGAGAAGGTTATCTTAGAGGCTAACTCTTTTTTAGCTGTGACTTTCAGTGAGAACCAATTTGAAGCCTTCCATGAATAATTATAGTTTTATTAGTAATTATAATTGGCATGTTGAGCAATGTTTACGTTCTCAGTGTGTGTTTTAGTTTTACTTAATTTTTGGCGGATTTTTTACTCTATTTATAGCGCTCTGCACAGTTTGGTGCTTCTGTGTTCCTTAATCTCAAGTATCTTATAGTAAAACTTAAGTCCAAAATTCAGGAACCAGTGTAAAGTAAGCACAATTCCCATTTTCAATTAAAGATTGACATAGCCAAGAGTAGATATATAAGTAATTTCATCTTAAATGCTGGAGGTGTCAGGAAGTGTAAAAGATGAAGTCCCTTAGGCTGTCTCTTGAATATTCCAAAGGGGAAAGTGGGGGAAGAATAACCTATGTCTAAAATTACTTAAGTTACATTACTAAACATTTTTTTCGAAATGCGTTTTTCGCAATAAAAAAAATGTTGGAAAATTAATCTATGCAAAAATAATTCGTAAAACAATTTATTACGACGATATTACTATAACGAATTCCGATCTTCCCCCAACTCCCTCACACCCGATGAATTTTTTTAACGGTTTATAAAGTAAATCCCAAATGTCGAATTGAAATTCAAATTTAAAAAATAATATTCATTTCAGACCAAAAAACATGCAGATTTCTTCTAGGTGACAAACGTTCTCTCTAACCTTCATGATTGCCCTGAGGATGGCTTTCAATATAAGCCGAAGTGTTATATATATTTTTAAATTGTTTATTATTTTCATCAACCTTGATTGAACGCCAACAAATGATCTACTAATGGAAACATTTTTTTGGTTTTGAAAGTAAAACTTCTGCAATATTAAACATTTTTTCAGAATCTCTCTGATTCTTTGTTTATATAATATTGAAAGCATTTGTGCTGTATTATGGTCCTAGCATTAGTCGTTCTATATCCAGATTTTATAATCACTGCATGAATCCCTAGTTTTTTTTTGTTGTTGCTTGAACAACAATTTTTCAGAACATTTATTTTCTGTTCCTCGCTCCAGGCAGCTTCTTACACAATATCCTGATTTTAAACAATATAGTGTTATTATTCATTGGCTTTGACCTATGAATGGATGGGCTACGTTCCATACTCAAGGACAGATGGGTTGCTTTATTGCAAATTGTGAGAAGTCAGTCATATTTTTAGTTCTGCAAAAAGCTGTGTAAACCTAAAGTTTAGCAATGGTTTTGTTTTATCCATAAACAACTTTGCACTACATTTTTTTGGTAATGTACTCTTCCTCAGCCGAAGTCTAGTTTCTTCAGACTTATTAACTTTTAAAATTTGTAGACGAACATCTGTACAACTTGTATGGTGCTCTCTGGACTTCATAAGATCCATCTTGAGGACGAAGTTGCTAAACCTGAG
Organism: Oncopeltus fasciatus; assembly: GCA_000696205.2. Lineage (NCBI taxonomy): Eukaryota > Metazoa > Arthropoda > Insecta > Hemiptera > Lygaeidae > Oncopeltus > Oncopeltus fasciatus. The sequence continues at coordinate 200,339 of KZ807422.1, forward strand.
GCCATGGATTGCAAATGATAGCGCCCTCTGTCCGGAGGACCTCCACTTCTTAGTTGTACGCCCGGTTCCTTGGAAAAACACAATTTACTTTGAGAAGAAGAAACTTACATTACAGGCAGTAGCAGACCTTTTAAATGGGAAGGTCATGAATAATGTACATACATTTATAAAAAGGCACTGGAGTATAAATTTGTGGACCAGTAATTTGTGATAGTTCGTTCATCTTAATTAAATAAATCGAAAATAATTTATTATTATTAAGCATTCCTTTTAATTTTAATATAGAAAATGATTAATTTTTAAATTGGTTACATATGTTGTTTGCTTTATTGTACATATTGTTGAAAAGAAAGGAATGTTTTGTTCATTTTTTAGATAGAAACTGAGTGTTATTTGCGCATGTTGTAAAAATTACTCATTACTTCTAGTACACTACTGCAATAATTGAGCGTTTGACACACTCTTTTTGCTGGACTTGTCGAGAACAGTCTAGATCTAGCCTTGTGACTTTAACTTTTAAGCGTATTTTTCTCTCAGGCTTGTGAGATCAAATTGGTCGTTTACGCTTATTCATGTCCATCTTTAATGATAAAGAGGAACATAGAAAAGTACTTATATCCCGTTTTCGTGTCCTTTCAATCCAGATATCAGTGAAGATCACATGTTGCGCCGCCGGTGCATAATGCAAGTGTGCGTAATTGGCCGTCGCTTAGTTAACATAGGATCCTTCGCTGCCGAAGTAGGGAAAGCATCTACATCATTAGAGCAGTCCTTGCAGTCGGCGGCTATCGCGGTTCTCGATCGCACACCTCGGACAGATGGTATCTTTCGCCTGCAGCCCCCCGAGTCTATAGTCGGCCGGCCTTGGGCTCCTTGGTCACCGGCCATCGACTCTGGGAAAAGGCTTATTGGTTGGCGGGCACTCACTGTGTGTGTGCATGAGACCTTCATGGCGATCGCATTATTTACTTGGGAATGTACAGTAATTTCAGCAAAAGTTTGACTTAAAAAGAGAAGCCAGTCCCGCAGGAGCTATGCAATCTAAGCAGATTTCCCATCTGTCATTAAATATCGACATAACATACAGAGTAAATGACAAAATTTAGTTACAAACCGACCAAATTGTGAAAAATTGACCGCTAAGCTTTGCTCTATATTGACCTGCAAGCAAACGCTTAACAGTCGTCGTTAGATTCGTGATTTTGGGGCGACAGGATAGCTCAGGGGATACGTTCAGGTCTCGCAATCCTATCGCCACAGGTTCGAATCCCGCCCAGGTCAAACGTTTATTTATAATATAGAAGGTTGTCCTGAGCCATTGGTGTTTACAATTGGGTGGCAACCTGTAGATAGCCCCTCCCTCCAATGACCCTAAATGTTTGCAAGGGAGGCTAATCCAGCAAAAAAAAAAAAAAAATTCAGGAACATAGAACCCATCTCTCACAATCTACATAATCTCTGTGAATCTACAACTATCCGTAGCAATACTACAATGATCCATTTTTATAATTAAGAGTAAGATGTATACATGCTACATACGGATAAACATGCATGGAAAGTGCTGCGAACAGTAGCCAGGCAATGAAAATTATTTTTTGCTCACTACAAAATTTAAAGTAATTCATTCTTTGCAAAAGAAAGAAATTTCTGTAATTTGATTGATTTTTAAGGGGAATCATGGCTCAGAATAAAGTTTATTTTTCTTTCTTCCTGTCAGTAGCGCATTGTCATGGAAGGTGCAACATGTCCCAATCATTCTCAAGCATAGTAGAATGGCACTCCACATCAAGTAAAAGTAGCTGAACTCGAGTGCTAAGTTGCGCACATTAGCCTAGCGCAGCTCCCTTAGTGGGCCACCAGTATTCGTGAAGTACATTGGGCGGTNCCCCCCCCCCCCCTCCCCCCCTTAACACTCGTGATATTTCAACCAAAATAAGTTCTATTTAGGTTTTACAATTAAAAGTCCAAATACCAAATTTGATTTACAAATTTTAAAAATAAGAGAGCCAGCTCAACAGTTTAATTTACATTTATAAATATGTTATACAGTATAAATGTTATAAAATTAACTTTTATTTAATCTGTTTTGGGTTACGCTTACACAATAATGATATTAAGATTGAGCATCATAATTCAAAAGAGTGTATAGATTTGAGTAAATTAAGAAATTTAACTATACTAATTAAGAAAAATGAGCTAAAATGTGTGCCCAAACTCATTGTCGTTACATTTAAAAATCTTAAAGTTTTTTATAATTCAAATAGTAATTATGATTTTAAATTTTGATCTTACTCTAAGGCTTTTGTTTTTCTAATTTGATTATAACCAAAGGTGTATTATTTTATTTAAGAGTTAGGAGTTAAATCATAAATCCCGAATTTAGTTTCTATATTATAAAAATAAAAGGGACTCCAAAAGGCTCTAAATTATATTATTAAATATCTCTCTCTCTCTCTCTCTCTCTCTCTCTCTCTCTCTCTCTCTCTCTCTCTCT
>KZ807422.1:216864-235739 GCA_000696205.2 Oncopeltus fasciatus
GAGAGAGAGAGAGAGAGAGAGAGAGAGAGAGAGAGAGAGAGAGAGAGAGAGAGAGAGAGAAAAACTCATGAGAACAAGATTAATATATACATTCCTTCGGGGGGAAAAAATGTTACACGGTATTATTTCTTTATTGTTATATAAAATAAATATTGAAAATATATAAATCTGGTATTGTAAATGTCAACATTCTTTTTGTTTATTTTACTAAGTACAAAAATCCAAGTATTTAATTGTATTTCCTTAATAAATAATACATTACTCATTAAAAAAAAGTCCTGGGAATAATGTGGTGATAGTCACACAATGTTAAATCTTTCCTATTGTAGTTCAGATCCATTATTAGCTGTATTCTTCATAGTCTTGGGTTATGATTAAATACCATATCTTAAGTGAAATGTCAACCGTTCATGATGGTATTTATCCCATTAAGAATTATCAACGTTAGGTTATCATAAAACCTGATTTTCAATTAAATGCCTTTGCAAAGGAAAACTAAGTATTTAAATTATAAATAAGCCATAATTACTAGTTCACGTGCAATTAATGTAAGCAATATTTAAATGATTGAAGTGAATGAAAAGCGCTGTTGGGGTGTGTTCACAACCTTCGCTGATATAGTTTTCATTGGCGGGAAAGTAGGGCGTGTCCCCGGCCTTGACTTACAAGACTTGGTAACACAAACTGGTCTCATTTACCTCTCGAAGGAGGTGCCGTTTCCCCACTTCTTCCAGACTCTGCTGCACAAGTCTTACTTCCATGACCTTCCGAGTGTATCGGATCTCTGGAAGCCAGACCTCAGTAATGCTGTCTGAATGCTACGTCACAACTCTCCCCGAACTGGGTCGCCAGTATTTCTTTCGGGAATGAATCTCATTCCCTTTATCTCTCTCTTCTTATGCATATCCCTTCTCCTCAACAATATTTTCCCGATAGTAAAGAGTGTCTATAGTTTTCTCTCTGGTATCTAGTATCATTCTAGTAGCATCTAGTATTATTCTGGTATCTAGTATCATTCTAGAGCTTCTCAGGGGTATGGATGTTGTTATTCGTATTGCTGATGGCCCTGCTAATATTGTTGTTGTATTTATATTGTGGCATATTTTATTGTTTTATTGTAAAAAAAAAAATTTATATTGTGACATATTTTTGTTTTATTGTAAATAATTATTGTTTTTGTTTTATTGTAAATAATTTATATTGTGACATATTGTTGTATTTATAACATTGTTTTCTCTCTGGTATCTAGTATCATTCTAGTAGCATCTAGTATCATTCTAACGCTCCATATTATGTGTCCAACTCTACCCTTCATCACGACTTTAATATTCCTTTTGTCAAAGACCTTATCTCCACTCGCTTCAAACTCTTCCATAGTCAACTCCAATTTCATACCAATCCATTTGGCCAATCCCTGTCGTCGGACTCCAATCCCCACAATCCTCCCCGGCGACTAAACCGGAGATGGCCTCGCGACCTCCTGGGCCTTAATGCCTAAACTTATTGGGAGTGGGGTCGATGGGCCCCTTCTCCCTTCACAGTGATGACCATTTATTTATTTATTGTTAATTTTATTTTTATTTCATTATATTTTTTCTTTCTTTTTTTTATTTATATTATTTTTATACATGTACAATTATTTTAAGTCATCAAATTACAAGATGTTATATAACAGAATGTAATAAATAAAGATTCATTTAAAAAAAAAAAAAAAAAAGTATCATTCTAGTGTCTAGTATCCTTCTAGAGCTTCTCAGGGGCATGGATGTTGTTATTCGTATTGCTGATGGCCCTGCTAATATTGCTGTATTTATCTATGTATTTTGTAGTGTGTCAAGAGTGGTCCGGCCTAGCCCGTGGGATAGATACTTCAATCCAGCGCTGCAAGATTTTTGTCCCATCCTGGATTGGCTTCATTGAGAAATAAAAATCTGCACTGCAACACGGGTGAATAATGTTGTTGAGTTAACTCTAATATGTATGTAGTAATTTTTTAGGCAAGGTAGACTAGCTGAAAATCTTTTAAAACTCTCTATTTTAAAAAAAAATAATGACATCATGCTCGTACATTTCACTGTTCTTTTTACATAAATTATCTTTCTACCTATCTCTATATACATGTTCTTCCCTTTTACTCGTTTATTCTTTATATTTTCACTTTATATCAGTTATATAACTTACATTATCACTTTATATACCCTATTTCCTCTGTATATTCACACTTTTTTTGCGTCAGCGTTTTTTATTTATTTATTTTTTATTTTATTTTTATGGCAGCGGTTTCAAGAGTTTCCTTATGACTGAAAACGGTCATGAAGGGAGGGGGGGGAATAGCATATAGAATTAATAGTTAACATATATAACATTAATTAATCGTCAATTACGTTGTCACTATTAATGTTCTGAAAAAAAAATGCGATCTGAAAAGGAACCTGTGTTTATAAATTTCATTTTAAATCATTTACGTTCTGCTTAACTTAAATATTTGACATTTATTTATTTTATTTTTTTCATTTTTTCAAAAAGCGCACGATAAACAATATATTTAACTAACTAACTATAATTAACTAATTTATTTATCTATCTCCTCTCCAGACCTAATGACTTCCGCAAGTGCAATAACTTTAACCTCCATTGTTTTTTGAGCTTTTACAGCTGTTTTAGTAGTTGATTGAGTTTTTCCGATTTAATAATCCTCTGATTTCTTGTTGTATTATGTATTGGGCAAATCTTAGTCTTCATAGAGCTGTAAAATAGAATTTAATGACTATTAATATTTTGTATAATAAATCTAAAATATATCCTTATAAATATTTTAAATATTTATGACCATAATAGTTTGATTTTACATGAACCAATAATTCTTATTGTTTTTCATTTATAAATATGAAGTAATATGTTGCCATCTTCCCACCGGATATAAAATTGCATAATATCCAGGTGATCTGTTGACAAATACATTCGAACACATTCTTGTGGTTTTCCTTGGTCCGATAATGTATGTTAAACTTTTAAAATTCTAATTAGAGATATTCATATCATTATGTTTGTATTTGCAAAAGGCTGAGCAATATACTAAAACAAATCATTAGTTTATATAACAAATTATTTGCGTAATTTTATTCAGAACTCTGAGTCACAAAAGTAAGAGACATTGATTACAACTCTTGGGGCAACTGAAATTGACAGTTCGAACGTCTTATGTTAGTACTTCAATTGTTCAGGCTCTGTCATTAAGTACTCTTATACCTTTTTTGACTTACTCTTCCCGTCCTGCTACAAGTTTATTGGATTGGCTTGTCAGTCATAAAAATTGTATGTGTGTGTGTGTGTGTGTTTGTCTGTGTAATGGTGGTTAAGATACCGGACTCCAGAGCCAAAGGTCCCAGGTTCAATACTCACAGTGCTCAGTTGTTTTTCTCTCTTTCTTTCTATGCTACTGTTTGTAATGACTCAGAGGAATCCTTTTTGTGCTCCTAGGAACTCCAAATTCCAATTTCGAACCATCCTTTATTTAATGGGGAAAAATGAGGCGGCCAGAATGTTGTGCTGATCATACGTCATTTCTATGGAGCTTATAGTCGAGAAAAAATATATCCTTAACATGTATTTCCCCCTGGCTTATAACATGATCTATAAAAAATATATATATCACTTACTCTGCCGAAATATTTTTTAAAATGTCATACCTTTATTGTATTAACACAATGACTCTAAAATCTGCATTTTTGCAATTCATCAAATCTGAAGAAAGATTGAATTTCGAGCCGAAACGTTAGCATTACAAAATAAATTCTTCATTTTTTCATCCAAGATGTTTTATTCTTAAATTCTTGCTAAATGAATTCTATGCTAAATGTAATTATATACTAAACAGTCAATTATCCCCTTCCCTTTGTTCTGATTCATCATTCTATTGGACGAAATATACTTTTAATTTGCAAGATTATACGTATTTCTATATTTTTAAAGTTTTCATAGTGACCTTACCACACCCTAAGCTTAAGTCAATAAGGATTCGAATTATTTTCATTTTTATGTTTTAAATCTTATACCTCTAGCATAATTCTCGAACTTTCTCTATGCATTGACGGCATTAAATTGCTACTCATGTCTTTTTTTTTAGTGAAAAAGTATGTAATGTACGACAGTCATATGTTCTGATTAAACATTAGAAAAGTTGCCTCCTTTATCATACCTTTGTAACTGAACTCACTGAGTAATTATTGAAGAAAAATAAGCATTTATCGCTAAAATGGTAAAATCGTAGGGATTCGCTAAATGAGTTACAATATAACATATTAAATATCTGTAAACCAAGAAGTTTATTTTGACCAACGCTTTGGTTCATATTGGCCCGAAGAGGCCTAAAATTAAGGTAAAAACGTAAAGCAAATTAAAGTATATTCGGTTTACATTATGTTTTTGCTTAAAAAGTATTTGACGATTCCTGATTATTCTGTCCAATATTTGAATCCTATCTATTTTATGCGCAGCTGAGTTTCAGTGCACAAGTAGGGATGGGACACCGCATCAGTTCAATCCTATCTCTTTGATATTTGCATACCAAAGAGATAGGATTGATCTTGGAGATTCAACGCACACGAGCAAATAGAACACCTAATCATCTCAATCCTATCTCATTGATAGCCATCAGAGATTCAGGAGGAGATGGGACTCGCAGGATTAGTGGAATCGGGGGTTTAAATAAAGACCAAAGCTTTTAATCACACTATTTTTTTAATCAACGGTTTTGCCAAAAGTTTAATTGGTGTTATAAAATATAAATCTAACCTTTATTTTGCGCACAGTTTTAACTTATTAGTCTTTCTTAAGAGAAATTTACGAATTTAATTAAGGAGGTTTGCCATCTTCTTCTCTCCCAGCCAGCCAAATGATCACACAGTCTTGATCTTTCCCATTCATGTGCATATGCTCTTTGACTTACAGGACAAAATTAGTGTCTTAGTCTTATTTCCTTACATCTTTAGAGATACATAAGAAATATGCTTAATTCGCTTAGCTCTTGTGTGACAGAATTTCATTGAATATCAAAGCTTAAAGTAAATTTACAGATGAGTCTAAACACTGGAGATTAATTTTTTTAATTTTTTTTAAAGGGGCAAATCCGGCTAAGACAACCAAGAACAGCGCAGTTATCTGACGCAACAGCAAGAAGTTGTTCTTGTTAACTTGTTGTTAACCATGCGCAGCGTGTTTGGTATGAGACCAGGATACAATGGAAAACTGAAGAGGAGCATCGCGTACGTCGACAAATCAAAAGGTCAGTCATTTGGCAGTGTAAGACGCCGTTAGATTGAGACATCCCCCCCCCCACTAGAACAGTTATATATCGATTATCCCGGTCGAATATCTGGATATCAAGGTTTTTTTTTTGCATCGGGTGATCAACAAAAATAACTTTTAAATAAAGAGCATAAGAGTATTTGCACAGATATTACAGTATCTGTAAAACATTTTTAGAAAAAAAATGACTATTAAATTATTATCAAGTTGTTTTAAGTCAACTTGCCGGTGGGCTATACTTGTCTGCTGTAATCATTTGCTGGTTTCCACGCTGCATGGTATCATTTCTTTTTTCCAAAATTCATATTTAGACAGTTTTTTTTTCATGAAAATGTCATACGCTATTTAAATATATTCATTTATTTTACAGCAATATCTTCATTATTATTATTAGTGTTACAAAAAAGGTTTATACAATAAAAGGTTTAAAATATAATGCTGTTTCATTTGTTTTTTATATGATTCTTACTAGAAATGCTTAATAAGAAAGATATTTACGGATATAACTAAGATGGCTTGGTACTTTTCCCCCACTCTAACTTCCACATCAGCATAGTGCCAGGGTATAGTGGTCTAACCTTTTACACTCATTGCTCTTGCCGTTTTATAAAATTAATTCTTCATTTATTCTAACCTATGCACATCTTCAATGAAAATCATTTTGTTTATGCAGCTCTTGCGTGACTGACATGTTATTATTATTTTATGTGTATATTATGCATTTATATAACTTCTGTTAGTGTAACCGACTTAGAATTTTGACTGATAAATTGATAGAGACAAGTTTTCTCGTGTAATGAGTTTAACTGTAACAGTGCTGAAAGTTGTTAGGCATAATACGTAGAACCTAGAACCGTAGGTTGGACCCATCGTCCTACATTTTTTCATACAAACTACAAAGTTGTGGTGATAAAAAATTTCCAATTTAACACACGCAAGTAACACCCTCATTCGTGAAATAGCAATTATGCTCTACTGCGCAGATTCAAAAATTGTTATCCAGTGGATCCCGTGTCGTGTCGGTCCCCTGGGGAATGAGAAGCACTCTCTAAACCTCTACCACCTCTCCTCCTTCTTCTTATCACTATCTGATGCACCTGATTCTCGTTAAAGATCACGCTTAAAGGTCTGGCACTTTGAAATCGCTGACTAAAGGGTCATATAATTACTCCAAGCCCTGGTCCGAAGAACACAAGACAGAACTGAGCTGTCAGGAACTAGTAATATTATTAGCTGAGGGCAGGACACGACAGAAACAAATGTAGACTCCACCTGTTGAGAGTGGTAAATTATCCGGCCTGGAGGACCCATAAATAACGGGTAGACCTCGTCCACAACTTCAAGGTCAGCTGAAAATTCACTCAAGAATGAACTCAAACTATTACTAGAATTTATTCATAATATAAGTTTTACATTCTAAAGTTTAAAGATTATTTTTTCTTTTTTTTTATAAATTTTAAGTGCTTTCTTTTCTTTTTTCAAATTTAGTCTTCATTTATATCCTTGTTTAACTACATTACTTATTTGCTGTAATAATACCTCTTTGTAATTGTACCCAATAATGTTCTAAGTCACTAGCCTCCTCCAATTGAAAAAAAAAAAAAAAAATCCTTTTTTGAGTTTGTTTATATATGGCAATTCTAAAAAATAAAATAAAATAAAGCTTAGTAACTTGTCTGAAGAATTGAAGTTATTAGTGAAGTAGCTTAAGGAAGTTTTTGACAAATGAGCGATGCTAAAAATAGAACACTTTTTCTTTTTAAGTTTCAAAAATAGCATTCCTAATGTCGTACTTACCGGTCTGACTGGGAAGCAAATTATGCAGACAACTTGATTTGACATTCAGTCATTTTTTACACGGTTCTCTTTTTCCTCACCTTTCGCTTTTATAAGTGCGAAGTTCGTACTTTTATATCGATTTTAGAGGACTTTATTTCTGTCAGTCGTGAAACAGGCCTATTAATTCACTAATAACCCGAATATATCGTTATTTTATTCTTTATCTCCTGTTTAATGACACATCATCTTGGAGGAAAGTACAAACTATTGGTTGCTACCCTAAACACACATGGGACTAGGTAAGCTTTTATTAAACGAGAGTCCTTTGCAGGATTCGAACCCTCAGCACAAGACTTTGGAATCCCGAAGGAGACCTTCGGCTTAGATTTATTTTTATTTGGCGTGTCAACCTTCGGTCATTAACGCCAGGGAGATATTATTAGAAGATATTTTCAAGAAGAATTTCTTAGCAATAGGTCATGGTGAGGTGTAATGGCTTAGACTTTAGCTTCATTATTACAGTTAAATTCTTTTGCTTTATCATTACTGTTTCATTTATTGTTCAGTTAAATATTGAAATAAAAGTAAGTCGTAATGACTTATTTCCATCTTATTCCGGGATTCCTACACTCCTCTTACATCTAATTTCAATCTCCAAATATTTTTAGACAAACATTATTTCACATTCTTGTATTGTTTATTTGTCTTCTCCTTTTATTTGATTGTATGTGATACTTTTTCTTTTAATAAAAAAAAAGGAAGGACAGAAGAAGATATCGTAAAATAAAGATATCCTTATAACTATTATTTTTTTGTGGTATTTAATCCCAAGTAAATTTTAACAATTTTTAGTGCAAGGGAACAGAATAAAAAATCTACCTGTCCCAACCATGACGCAAACCTGGATCTCCTACTATCCGGGCCGGTGCATTTACCATTTATGCTACCGGGACCAGTCTGATAAGTTATTAAATTCCCCGCACTACTGTCGAGAGTCAAACCTCTGAGGCAGACAAATAAATCTTCTTATGCTCGGAGGAGCTGACATTGTCAAGCTGTTTAAATGACTCTCGTTATTTACTTTTAAATTTTAATTTTATAAATATTATTTTTTTGTGGTATTAAATACCACGATATATTCGTCTGCCTCGGAGGTTAGACTCTCGACACTAGTGCGGAGAATTTAATAACTTATCAGACTTGTCTCGGTAGCAAAAATGGAGAATGCATCGACCCGGATAGCAGGAGATCCAGGTTCGAGTCCTGGCTGGGACAGTTTGATTTTTTATTCTGTTTCCTTGCACCAAAATTTGTTAAAGATATCCTTCTTTAAATAAGTGTTGCATCCGTTCCTCATTTTTGAAATTAATTGTACTTATTTCCTCGATGTTTATACTTGGTACTTATACTTGGTACTATACCAGGTTATACCTGGTACTTATTCCTGATACCTGGTACCTGGTACACTGTTATTGGGTCTACTGCTGTTACATCATGTCTAATTCATTTTTACTCTTTTTTGCATGTCTCTTCTATCTCTCATTCTCTTCCCGATAGTGCTCAGTTTTTACTTCGTATATGCAGCTTTTATTTTCTCTATCCATTGCTTATTGTATGCTCTTTTCTCACTTTTTCCCCACTTTTTCACGCTCTTATTTTAAATTGGTAATTTAGCTTTGGGATTATAGTCCAGAATATTTTTATTTTTATTTTTAAAAGCAGCATTCAGTGAATGAATAACATTTCATTGGAGCTACTTTGCTTAGGAATACATGACTTGATATAACAATTATATCAAATGAGCATACCGTTATAAAAATTTAATCCATAGTAATGAAGTCATTACAAAATAATTATTGTTTAGTAAATATCTTCATAAATGAACAATATTGAAGATAAATAATCTAAAGGGTTATTATCACTACCAATGAATATAGAACTATCATACCTTCTATTATCTGTCTTCATTGGTTTCTGCAAACCATCTTCTGTTGGTTAGCGCTTTCGGACTTTGTCCATCTTCTTGGCCGAATACATGTGTTCACTGTCACTGTCTGTATTCAACTGCAGTTTATTATAATATAATGAGGCAGTTGAATACAGGCAGTGACAGTGAACACATGTATTCGGCCAAGAAGATGGACAAAGTCCGAAAGCGCTAGCCAACAGAAGATGGTTTGCAGAAACCAATGAAGACGGATAATGGAAGGTATGATAGTAATATTGAAGATCTGAATGATTTTTTTTCTCAAATTGGGCTTTCTGTTATAAAAAAATAAAATGTTGAAGCCTCCAAGTTACAGTTTTAATTATCGCCCTTATCTTACTTTATAAACATATTAATAACCATAAATCAGAGAAACCTATATGTTAAACCTATACTTAATTTCATACCACTTATAATCTTAAGAAATTAGCCAATATTCAATGTGGCTAATGCTTGTATTTCCCTTCTAGCTTGATTTCAGAAATTAATGAACTTCTCTAATCGTTTGTGAAAATAATCTTAACCCTCTACTTAATTCCTTCATTTTATCAAATTCTGAGGAATATAGCTATTGAGGCTCTCACTCATTGGAGATTTTCTCCAATCCTACCAATTAGTAATTAAAATGCTAAAAATAGAACACTTTTTCTTTTTAAGTTTCAAAAATAGCATNTATATATATATATATATATATACATATCTATACATATGTGTGTATGTCCATACCATAAGTGCTACATTTTTTTGTTTGATTCATCTTTTGACTAGAGATGGCCGGAAGTTGACTGAGTTGCTCCTCTAGGATCCCATTCCATGGTCACCTTAGCCGTGGAGTGCTAGGATCCCAGAGGGAAACCCCTCCAGTTCTCCAGCCGCTCCCTGCCATATATCCAGACTTGTCAGGAGCTAATCCAGCTGATGAGAGGCCCTCCGCCACTTGATGAATGGGGAGCCCAGATTGCAGAACCGTGTCCTGGCATCATTCATAACGCCCTCTCCCCCGCACGAAGTTGTCCTGGAATCGCCGCTAGAGCGCACTGCTCTCCCCTCTTCCGCTTTAACTTTTTAATCAGCGGCTTTGAAAGTGTTCAAAAATGGTACTTATTGGACATTTCAGCCGAATATATGCGCGAAAGTGAAATAAAATCTGTCTCGATTAGAATCGGTGGCAAAATCACAGCTCACTTGTCACTCAGAGAAGCTCTCAGTCCTATTCCCTCTTGTAGATTATATTTTATGTTGTCACATACTCTGGTAGATTTACATAACATTATATAATACAGATAAACACATGAATAGCTATCATTGCGTTTTTTTTTTGTTTTTTTTTGTTTTTTTTTAATGGCGTGTCAACCTTTGGTCATTAACGCCAGGGAGATATTTTTAGAAGCGGTGAAAATATATTTTCAAGAAGAAGAATTTCTAAGCAATAGATCATGGTGAGGTATAATAAATTTTTAATGCATATAGTTATTATGTGGATGGAAATAGTAAATAGAACATTGAAATGAAATGAAAAAATAAGGGGGTGAAATAGTTATAAAAAGATAGAGACGGAGGGAACAAAAACTAAGGATGGATAAAGAAAATAAGGAATGGATAAATCTAATACAAAGACTAGAAGACAATACAATGACTATAAAGAAGAAGAAAGTGAATGACAAGGGGATTGACAGGTAAAAGAGACTTCAAAAAAGAGTAAAAAATGACAAAGAGACATAATGTAACTGTGATAGGCTAAGAACAGACATTCAGGAAGAAAGGAAAACAAGTTAAAAAAGTATGATTGGATAAAAAGATATGATAAAAGATTTGTTGTAAAATAACATCTTCTTTGTCGGTCGTTTCTCCCTCTTTCTTTCTAAAAGTGAAACAAACTGTCGGATAAAAATATCCATTTACTCATACATAAACAAATATGGTATGTTTATGTATGGCTGTAATTTGAAAATTGTTAGGGGAAAGAGGGAGTTGGAAAATAAGACTATTTTCTTTCTTAGTTGAAAAATTAATTTGAATGGGGTATTAAATAATGTAAGTCAACTTCTCTCTTCCACACCATGACTAGATCTCCTTCTTTGTCGTTTCAGACTTGCAAAATCAAATGAGCCTACTTCATATGAGAGTAAACATACCCTCTTATGTACACAAGCGCTGGATACATTTGACTGATGAATTATGATTTTAAAAATTCTGTGGATATTCTCCTACGTCGTTGATCCCAAATACTGTTCTGATTACACTTTTATTAAAAATTTGAAAATATATGTCATACTATATATTATTAAAAATGTAAAATATTATTAAAAATGATCTTAACGAAATAAATATTACGTCACCTTGGGATGTGGTTATCTATTTCAAATAATAATATAAAAAAATAGTTTTTAATGTCGATTCAATGATATTTTGCCTAAGAATCGCGTATATTTATTAACATATTTCATTATTATCATGCCTTCTATTGTCCGTCTTCATTGGTTTCTGCAAACCATCTGTTGGTCTGTATTCAGTGACAGTGAACACATGTATTCGGCCAAGGAGATGGACAATGTCTGAAAGCGCTCGCCAACAGAAGATGGTTTGCAGAAACCAATGAAGACAGATAATAGAAGGTATGATAGTTCTATATTCATTGGTGGTGAAAATGACCTTTTAGATTATTTATATATCATTATGATTCACCGCTACAAATCAACCGCTAAATAATCCTAATCCTTTAGGAAAACGTTTTGTAATAGTTCTTAGTTCGAGTTATCCTTTTGATTTTTCTTCTCGTCTTACTTCTTGCCGGCAATCTACAGGTGAGCTAGACGGTATCGTGGACGTTCCTTGTGTATCTGATGAAATAAATGCGGGTTTAACCCTGTCATGAGATACTGTAATCTCTCTTCCTTGTAGTGACAGTGCCTCAACATATAGTATGGCCTGTCGTTTTCTATCGCCCTTCAAGAACATACGGAGGAAAATAATCTTGTTAACCTCACGGAATTTAGCATAATGAAGTGGGCTTAAGTGTTCCTTTAAATCCTGGAAAAATGCAGGGAAGTCTCTGCTCTAAAAGAAGTCCTGATCTTGGGAAGCTTTAAACACTTTATTTAGAAAATACTTCCTACACAGCCTGCATCTTGCAATGTCCTCTCAAAATATATAATAAATATGTAGAAATAAAATAATAATGTGCAATATAAATTAATATAAAAATATACATGCACAACTTAAAATAAAAAAATAATAATAATAATAATTAGCGTGTATTTCGCTTGGTGGAGAAGCTGCCCAATGGCAGTACTCCTAAATCACTATTTACATTTTTTTTAAATTGTTATTAGGAAGTATTGGCAATGAGGATTGGATGGGAATTACTAGATAGGGTTTGGGCTAAAGGATTGGGATGCATGGAAAGGTCAGAGGGGAATTTATTAAAATGGGTTGTGATAACGTCTTTTACAAAAGGGATTTTAAGGTCATTGTGGAGTAAGGAGTTTGCAACGTAATAGGGTGCATCAACTATGACTATTAGGATTTTGGATTGGAAGGACTGTATTCTTTGGATGTTGGAATGTTTAGCAGTTCCCCACAGTTTACTCTATAAGTCCAAATAGGTCTCAGCAGCGTCTTGTAAAGAGTTAGTTTGTTAGTTACAGTTATAGTTGACTTGCGGTTTAACAGCTTGTAAAGTTGTCCAAATTTCCTGTTTAGTTCCTGTCTTTCGATTTTTGAGTGTATGTTCCATGTTAGTCGAGAGTCAAGATGAAAGCCCAGATACCTGACGTAAAAAAACGCTGATAAACTTTCTGATTGGCTTCCCGTTGTCGTCAGAAATACAATGCTGGATTGCATTAAAAAAAAAAAAAAATTGTATTTTAAGTAGAAATTAAGGTTCTTAAATCTTCTCTTCGATTCGGAATGCCTTACTGAGTCCCTCCAGATTTGGGAGTTTTGAAGAACTTAAACAATTTTTCACCAATATTATATATCTAATATATATGACTTTAAGCGCTCTAGCAGTGTCCGCAATTTTGGAAATAAAGAAACCAAATTTGATATTGCCGGACTTCGTTTCTTAATTTCAATAATAATAACAGTCATATATAATAAATATATAATATTGGTGGAGTTCTGTTTAAGGCTTTAAATGCCCTTGCATGGGACCAACATGAATTGCTTGATTTTCTTACGGGAAATTTTCTAAAACATACACTAGATAAATTCAGTCAAAATTTCTGAATACATAATTTCTTTATCAAACAGCCAAACAACTTAATACAATTCAAGCCAGAGAATTCAATAATATGAAGTTTGCATAAATATCGATAATTAATAAATATATGAATCTATTAAGATAAATGATGTTGAAAAAATGATATACAATTTTTAAAACATATGACACTTAAATAAATAAGTATATAACGGTTAATAATTATGTAATAAGGCGAAAAATAATCGCGTCTTCTTTAGACAAAATATGATAATGTCACATAACATCCCGTATTTTTATCATAAACACTTGCCCAATTTTACAAGCAATACTTTTAATTTATTGGAGCCTTAATGCTACATATTACATTTACCTAAAAAGGTGCACATTATTTGTATTCCAATGAAAGTATTTATATGTATTTTGAGTACTTATGCTTGTTATTTTAATGTTAGCTTACCATGGCATTTTGCATGAAGATTATATTTTTAGTTATACTTTTTATTATATCATTATATNACAGTGTCCGAAAGCGCTCGCCAACGGGAGATGTTCAGAAACCAAGGAAGACGGAGAACATAAGGTATGAGAGTTCTATATTCATTGGTGGTAGAAATAATAATAACCCTTTAGATTATTTACTAACAAATATATTTATAATCTTTGAAAGCAGGAATGTATTGCTTTTAGTAATGGCTATTTATAAATTTTTGTAATTAGATGCTCTTAGAAAAAAGTATTTATAAGCATTTATTTTACAACATGATCGAAACTCTGTTTGCTGTGGTTTAAATAGAAAGTTTTTGACCACAGAGATTATTGGTAGAGAATTTTTATTCAAATAAAAAAATACGAAAAAATATTTTTCATAAATTAATACTTTTAGCTTGAGAAATTTTTCTTATTCAAATGATTTTATAAGAAAATAGTGCGTTATACAAGTCAATATACTTATATAACTGAAAGTATTCATCATAGAATTACATAAGTATGAAAAACTACTAAAATCTGTATGTCATATAGCATAAATAATTTATAAAAATTAATGCGGTTAATCATTAAGAGTTTAAATGTTTAAAATAAATCCTTCTCCGAGCTTTCTTGGGAGGAAGGTAATTCGTTTTTCGAGAGTAACTATTTACTCCTTCTAGAAAGTAATTATAATTTCCTATATGTTACATAGAAATAATTAATGTACATTCCTTGTAAAGGGACGTTAATGGCTGTGATATATAGGAGATTGGGACTGATTAATAGCTAGTTTAGGACTTGGATGAGTGAGCGAACGGAAGGGGTCTGCCAAGGTGAGAGTTCAGCGTCCTGGGCCCCTTCCTTTTGACATTGGCCTGCTCTCCTCTGCTCACATACGCCATTTGCTAGAAACTCCGGGTCCAAGGTCCGACACCCACAGCCCCCAACACTATTCCACCATTAGCTGTGTTTTTTGTTGGTGGCCATCTGCTACCACGGCTACTAGAAAACAGTGTTTACGTCCTTCCTAAAGAGACCCCAATCCTTAAGCCACCCTGTTAAATCCTTCTGATCCACTTGCAACACTTAATTGAGGGAAATCTTCGCATAATTAAGCATTTGCTTTGGCCTTGATTGCGTCACAAGAAGAATTTTGACATTTAGTTTTGACATATATAGTGTTTGTGTGTCAAACGTATTAAGGTGACACACAAACTTAGTTCTCATCTATATTTATTTTTTTGGAATTTATCTATTTTTTAATGCAAATTTCAAAAAAAAAAATTATAAGCCATTTCCTTTGAAATATTACGGATTAGTAAAATAATAAACAAAAAATTATTACCATGGAGGTAAATTTGTTGACAATCGAGTTTTATGAGAGGTTTATCAACAAGTTAGTCTTGGCAGTTGAAGAATTAAAAACTAATTTATAACCAAAAATGTTTTTATTTTATCCAACGTTTTGGTCTGAATTTCAGGCCTTCATCAGGGCTGAATATGAAAAAGAAACTTACAAAAATAATATAGATACATTTCTATGTGTCTAAGAAAGAATAAATAAATAAAAATGTTTGTATAAAAATGAAGAAAATATAAAAATGTCTGTAATTTCATTTCCGAGTTTTTCGGTTACATACAGTTTTATTATTATTTATTCATACTGAACTTGTATTTGTAAATACAGTTACATGCATTTAATGCTCTTCATATAGCCTGTCAAATGCCGGAAAATATAGTATTAAAGGAATAATGCTCATTTTTCCATAATAACAACAGAAATAATTTTTATAATTAGAACAATAAATTTGAATGATTAAAATCTTAAATAATTAACTATAAATACAATGATTACAACTATTTGGAAATTTCAAATTTTCAAGTAAGTTGTGAGAAGTGCCCATTATTTGGTTAATATAGGAATCATCAAGTACGTATGTTTTAAGTTAAATCAACAATAAATGCGTTCTGGCTAAATATAAAGATGAGCCTTGATATTGTAGACGTTTTTCACTCTGAGTTCGAAGCGTAAAAGTCCATATTTGAATTATTTTTGGGGTTAGCACTCAGTCAAATATCTGTGCTTCTACCTCCATTGCACACGATAGCAGAATCGTATACTGCTTGTTCAGTTCAAATTGTGAATTATTTCATAAGAATGAGGAGTACTGCTTAATTTTTTAGTCCTATTCGAATAAATATGACCTATTATAATAGATTTAATTACGGAACTATTCGTACCACCCCTATGATCCCACATGAGCTAGATGTATGGTCACTAGGACATAGAAGGTTAATAGGTTATATTTTATATAAGGGCAAGTGGTTGTTTAGGTGATTAGGTTATATATTTGATGGCTGAAGTATTTATAATTTGGATTGGAAGGAATTGGTCATGATAAAAAAAGTTCAAATGAAGTAAAAAAAAATAAAATAAAAAATATAGTCCGTCCCACAGGACCTGTGTAATTCAAGCTGATTTCCCATTTGATGAATATGAATAAGAGTTAAGGATTAAACTAATTTTGGAGAAGAATAAGTTTAGTAGTTTTGAACATTTTGTTTTATTTTGGACTGGGAGGAAGAATGGGATACATTCATTAGCCTCTTTCTTAATGAACGTTTTTCGTTAAAATATAACATAACATAAACAATTAATGAGAGGGAATAGAATAAAAAATCTATCTGTCCCAGGTGTTCGATTCCTGGCTGGGGCAGATAGATTTTTTATTCTATTCCCTCTCATTAATTGTTTATGTTATTTATGTTATATTTTTTACGTCATTAATTGTTTAAAATTTACGTGGGATAAAATACCACAACAAAATAAAATATTTATAAAGAAAAAATTAAATAAAGTAAATGACGAGAGTCGACAAATAGTTTGACAATGTCAGCTCCTTCGAGTACAAGACGAAGTTCTCGCCTTTCTCGGGGTTTAGGCTCTCGCTAGTGTAGAGGGAATTGAATGAGATAACTAGCGCGTCCTGGTAGCATAACTGGTAAATGCACCGGCCAGGATAGCAGGAGATCCAGGTTCAATTCCTGGCTTATATAAATATAAAATATTTATAACATAACATATTTATGTTATATTCTATAAAATTTTTTCGTACCTCAAAAAATATCAAATTTATTAAGATTTGGCCAGTCCTTAAATCTCTCTCCCTAACATCTTATTTTAATTAAAATTAATTAATTTAACAATTTGCAATAGAAAGTCTAAATACCAAAGTCATTTCTATATAATGTAGAGCATTATTTCCATCGATAAATATATAATTAACATACAAATCTGCAGTAAAAGAAACAAAATGAAATACAATAATACCCGCTACCTAACGAACCTAAGGAACTGGAAAAACTCATGCATGAGAAAATTTTCGGCCCGAGAATGTAAGACCACGTCCGAAGCGCTCGCCTTTAGGACGCGGAAATCAGCCAATGACGACGGTTTTATATAAGTGTGTTGATTTTTTACCTATATTTAAAAAATAAGAAACCGTGCCAAAAATTTAAAATAATTATCTTCAAACATCATCATCCTTATTATGCGTTTTAAACATTATATGTCGTAAATATCAATGTTAAAAATTCACATTTTACACTTTTTTGTTTTATGCATTTCTTTAAAGGATATTATTAACGAAAATATAAAGATTTTAAATTTTGGTGTTCTCTGAACCCTCTCATCTCCCCCTCAACCTACTTCCAGCAACTAAATGTCCAGTGTTTAGTAAATGAAGCTTAAATAAGAACGCGTTCAGGTAAGTATGATTTTCAACTGATTATAATTCCAGCTTGTTCAATATGGGATCGGTGATGGTGTGTTAAAATTTTCGAAAAGTCGCATCGTGCTGACAACTTTTGGGATATTACTACTGCATTATATAATTAGTTAATACACTTTGAATAACTGAAGTAAATTTTCAAAGAAATGTTGTTGATCAGGTTATCAAAATCTCTGTGGGTGAAAGTATTGACGGTAGCACAGTTAGTCAGAAACATTCTTGAGGCGTTAGTGTGTGGCAGACTGGGTGGGTCCGCGGAGCAGAGGTTGGCGAAGGTCGTCAGCCAAGGCCGGCAAGAACGCGGATGCTCATTAGTGGATCGCAAGAAGTGATCGAGGAAATCCTGAAGAATCTGGAGTGAATGTTCTTTAGGGCCCCTGGGGTTGGCCCTGGAGCTCGAGAGATTCCGACGAGGATTGATATTCGGGAGAAGCGAGGAAGCAGGACTCATCCGACCCGTTTACTTACATTCTTAAACATTAATGTGTTTTTTCTTCAAAATATCGAAGAAAATAATTCATTAAGAATTTCTTAACTTTTTGTATCTATCGTTTGAAAATATAATGTTTTACATCCATTGTAGTCTATAAACTTTTATGATAATGCTGCTATTAATTAATAGCAAATCGTCGATGTAGCTATTAATTGATTTTCTTTTTCTTTAACGTCCCTCTTCCTTATCTAGACTTAAAACAGCCGCCGTTATCGAACTCAAACAATGGCTGCTATTGGTCAGCTGAAATGGTAATTCCATTCAATTCGGTTTCTCTCGCTTGAAAAGAGGACTCACCCAACAATCCCCTCTATTTACATTCTTAATTTTCTTAAAGGTGATTTTGTTTAAGCTGTTTTGAAAATTAATCATCATAGAGTATTACATTAAATATTGTATTTCTTGTGGTATTTAATCCCACAATAATTTTATACAATAATTGCAAGGGAATAGAATGAAAAATCTTGCTTCCTCAGCTGGGACTCGAACCCAGATCTCCTGCTGACCGGGCTGGCATGTTTACCAATTACATCACCGAGGCTAGCCAGATTCATTGTATTCTCCACACTCTACTGGGAGTCTAAACCAAACAAATAATAATTTCTTCTATTCCCTTGCATTTATTGTACTAGAGTATTACATTTTATTTTAAATTTTTTCCCCAGTACTATATTCACAAAGATTTTATGTTTAAAATATTTCGATAATTTTTAGTGCAAGGGAACAGAATAAAAAATCTAACTGTCCCAGCCAGGACTCGAACCTGGATCCCCTGCTATCCGGGCCGGTGCATTTACCACTTATGCTACCGAGACAAGTCTGATAAGTTATTAAATTCCCCGCACT